>JASDQU010311780.1:0-10179 GCA_032191745.1 Picea mariana | reverse complement strand
TTATAATGTTTATGCCATCACTCTGAAAGCTTCACTCTTCATTCAATTTCTTCCTTCCTTTTACTCCGACGACCCAACTCCAAAAGGGTATTAATATGAATATTTAATATGGTAATGTTTATAACTCCATTGGTCTTCACACTCCAAACATTTTCTCCTTCCTCTATACTATGAAAGAAAAGGATTTTTAATAATAATATTTATAAATGTTTATGTTGAGGAAATATATATATATATAGATAGATAGATAGATAGATAGATAGATAGATATAGATATAGATATAGATATAGATATAGATATAGATATAGATATAGATATGTATATGTATATGTATAGCTTTAAAGTGTTGATAATTAAAACACCTTAATAATAACTCCTTCAAGAGCACAGAACGACCTATGCAGAGCATAATTTTTAAAGATGGTAAACTTGGCATGTTTTGATCCTTGCACAGAAGGGAAAGAAATTCCAAACTTCCCATTTCTCACTCACAAGGATGAAAATCATATATTTTAATAAATAAATTTCTCAACTTATTATCTAATTTATTTAGACATTTAAATGGTAGACTTTGGAAATTTATCAAGGATTACCACGCTTTACCATTCATTCAAATTTTCCCAGAAAACATATAAATATATAAACACATAAATGAATTCATGTAAATTATTTGTTTAAATTCCTTTTCCAGAATATTACATTTCTTGGAAATAAAATCCACCATGGTAAAATTGTGGTTATACCAGAAATTACTATCCTCCTTTTTTATGCATTTCTTTGTTATTTTCAGGGAATAATTACTATTTCCAAATTTTCCCCTTTGGACATTGTTGGCGCGTAGTGGGAATACATGGGGTTAATCATTAATAAACCAACAAAACCCTTAGACACTGGCCCTTTCGGCATCACCTACAAGTAAGTGAAGTATCACATGAGGCATCTAGAGGGGTTCTAGGAACCAAGGTTTTGCAATGATGAGAGGAAGTGAGGCATTCAACATAATTATACTATGAATTATCCATGCATCTACTGTGTGCATGGTTTTTGTTACTTAACCCTTAATTTTCATCGATATACCTTGTGTGTGACATTACTCCACTTAACATTCATTCGTTCATCTTTAACTTAAGTGCACATAATCGTAACAACATACATTAGTGACATATTCAGAATACTAAAAATTTATCAATATTGTGTAGTATCAGTAATCATATGCATCAGAGACACCACACAAAAACAATACATTAAGACACAAGGTTTTAACATGATTCACCACAATCTGGGCTACATCCACAATGGTTGGCTTCTTATTTTATTCATTGAAATCTCCTCATAGTTGTGCATTGCACTTACATAAATATGTATCAGATAAAATTACCCGAACTTTCCTCAGTCATTCTACTGCAGTGAAAGCCTAACTCCCAAAAACCTCAGTCGTCACTTAGAACACTCTCGCTCCAAAACTCAACCCAACTTACTTCACACATTTCACTTCAAAAAGCACCCTTTCTACCCAAAAACATATTACAATTTATACCTTTACAATAGGGCTAATGTCGTTACAAAATGGTTAAAAACTGGACAAAATGTCCCCAAAATCCTAACCACTTTCCACCTTTTGTGCATTGACTCTCAAACATGCTCCAGTTTCTTTGTGCACGTGTTTCTCCTTAACCAAAATGTCACGCAATCCGATCTTGTGCTATTCCCAAGAGTTCTCCAAAACAGCCTGCTCCAATAGGCCCCTAACACTAACATGTGGCTCATCCCAAGCCAGTTCAAGTCTACTTCCAGGTTGCCAAAAAATTATGTAGAGTACCATTCGTCGCAACAACCTTTTCCCCAACTTGTGCTTCATGTTGAACAATTTCCTTGGTCATTTATGTATTTAAATGAGTCTTTAGTTTTTTAGTTGTTTCCTACACTACTTGCTTGATTGTGCCTTGAGTGGATTCCAACTCCATTGTAACCTTATAGGCTTCTTCTTGCAATACCTCAATCTTTTGCACGCGATCATGTTTCTCTACCTTTAGTTGATTTATTTATGAATATAACTTCATGTTTTCAACCATTGTTCTTACGACTTCTATTGGTGGTAATGTACTCATTATTGCTTTGAAATTCTACACCTTATCCTGTGCAGCATGTATCTTGTGGCCTATCTCCTGCAGCTCCACGTCTTCCATCAACTACGTCCAAATGATTGTTCTTTTTTCATGCAACATAGAGCATTCTACTTTTGTATTCTTGATGTTCTATATGCCGGTAGTGGTATTATTTTTGCGCTTCTCCCTTTCCTCTAGGGGAGTGCTTGGTATTTGTCTTACCTCTAAATCGATGATGTTTGTTCGGAAGCCCTGAATGGCTTCACTCATCTTGGTCACATGTTCCTCTAATGGGACACCTTCCTCCCTTAATACTTCTGGAATAATGTGATAGACCCCCTCGACCGCCTATTTAACTCTCTTTTCCTTTTTTGATGCCTCATACCACTCTTGTTTATCATATTCTTCTTGTAGCATATCCTTCTCTGTAACTGTCTTGGTGAGCTCCAATGAATTTGACACTGTGTGCACCTGAAGTTCCTATGTCACGTGTGATTGTAACTCATACAAAATTTATGTAGGAAACTGAGAGACCACTAAGTCAATATGACTTAGTGTATTTTCTTACTCCTTCAAATCTATTGTAGGGAAATCTAAGTCTCCCATTGCTATCTTCATTACACGTATTTCTCTAGATACAATAGAGGTCATGATCGGTTGCACCTTAGTTGTCAGTGTTATATTCTCTGTTTGTAGTTGGTAACATGTTTGTGTTGTTGCAAGTTGTGTGGTCTCCAAAAATTGTCACAAGGAAGTTATATGTGCTTGCATATCCGTGTGACTTTCATTTTTTTGTCTTAACATGTGCTCAAATGCCTCATCTATTACTTCTTTAACTTGGTCTGCAATCTTATCCAGATAATCTTTTGTAAGTGCTTGAATAGTTGGTTCCCTATTGTCTTTTCTTTTATTACATTGTGTGGTTGGTTTCCATGTGTCTACATCTTTTCACTTCTCTCTTGTGTGTGGGGATGTCTTGTGTGTTTTTCTCCCTGTGCCATTTCCTTTTTCCTATTCTTCTCCTTCTTCTTCATTGGATCTTTCTTTAGGCTCTGGACATTGTGTCTCTACTTGCTCTGAATTTGTCTCTGTTGGAGGGATCTTCCAATCAGCATCCTAGTATTCCATAATGTGGCCCATTTATTCCTCAGTTAACCTGTACCATGTGGGTAACCATTATTGATTTGGGTCCTTCTTCACTTGCACATACATGTGATGGCTCCCTACCTTAAAGTGCACAACCGGCTTGTATGCTTCGACCACATGTGGTGGTATGCACGACGTACTCTAAATGTTTGTCTAAATTGCTTCCTTGTATATATAAAAAGCAATATTGTTGTCAAGTTGTCACACCTTGTGTGTAGTATGCCATAGGTTCTCATATCTCACGGCTAAACATGGCTTATCCTTCACTCCCAAAAATTATGTATCATTCGGATCCCTCCATGTTGATAGTGCAATCAGAATTAAGAACCATGCATAGTGAAATTAAATCCATTTATCTTATTCCTCTTCACAATCTATAAAGAATTGGTTGAGCAAGAATGTCGCCCAGTTCATCTGTACACCCTTGACGCACTTCTCATTTGTCGCAATGACTGTCACTGGTACCTAGTCTCTCCTACACTTCCTTAATAATTTACAAGAAAATTCTTGTGTCGTGAACCTCACTGTCGGGTAGCTTATTCTTGCGACATATAAACCACATTGTCCTCATAATGTATGAAACTTTCCTTTCATTCTCTCCAATAGATCCTTCTCATCCTTTTTATCTGAAAAGATCAATGAACGGTCCTCCCCTTGCGACGGTAATCCAGTAATTCCCACAATTAAGTTTGTATCAATTGATATTTTCATGTCGAGCCATAGGTGCCTTATGCGTACACATATCAATAGCATATTTACGCAGGAATTAATCTCTATGCTACTCCCAAAGTGTGGTATATCAAATAAGTTCAAAATGCTCGCTTCATGTAACCTTGTTTCCCATATATATAGTTCTATTACGACCATCTTTTTCTCTTGATTGATGTACCTCTTCATATACTTACTCGGTGCCAACTCCAGAAATTTCTTATCGTCTATAATGTCTTGGTATGCATATTTTAAACTCAGGATCAAACCTAACATGTCTTCCTATACAATCACTCCAACGGGGATTTCCGGCTCCACAATCAAGTACTTAGCTTCTTTCAACAAGTTCATTGGATTTGTTGTATATTTTCATGGAGGTATGTAATATCTTGAAAAGGAGGTCACCCTTAGCTCTGACATTGATGCTCCTAGTGTCTCTACCTATACCAGTACTGGTGGTGGCTTGTTGTGTGGTTTCTTTGATGTTGAATTAGATGTTGTTGTTTCCTTAGGTGGTGCCATTGTTCTTCAATGCCTTTCTATAACTAGCATATTTGAATCTATTCTTATTTCACTTGACACCACACTCTCTACATTCTGTTTTCTCTCAATAAGGTTTACCCATTCAACCCTTCAACTAATTTTATCCACTTGTCAATTGTTTCTAAACTCATTTGTGCCCGAATTTTCAATTTAACCCACTTGCGTTAGCATTTATTTCTTGCCTTGGTGCTTCAGTAACTTCGTATCTCCAGATAATTATCCATTAGATTCTCCAACCTGTTAAAATATTCTTTCCAATTTGCATTTAAGGCTACGTGGTGCCACTACTTTGTCACCATGGTAGCTCTTTATTGCATATCTCATCATGGATTGTCTTAAATTATTTTCATGCTCTCTTCATCTGCTTCTGTCGGATTCCAATATTCTTTCTTACACACGACACATTCATGTTTACTTCATCACACTTTGTATTACTTTTTCTTCTTTTGTTTACTTTTTCTACCTACATTATAATACACTATGGTACACATTTTGCGCAGTTCAAACTAGTGCACGAAAGCACAGTTGTCCCTGTACAATTTCATCCTACTTCCGTTAAAGAACCCTTCCATAAATTCTCAATCCAAATTCTCCAACTGAACAACACCTACTTTTGTAATGGACCTTATCATGTATGGTTCTAACCAATGCATCTCGAGCTTCCCTGGGTGTTGCAAAAACTTGTTGTCATAAAGTAACACTAAATTGCTTGTCTAAAATTTCTTCTACTTGACATGTTTATCATGCCAATATTTCTCACGCACTTTCTGTACCTGTTGATGGAAATATGAGATGAAATGATCCTCTTTTAATTCCATTAGTTCTAACAGTCTCTTTTCTAGTATGCCTAAATTTGTAAGCTATGTCATTGCAACAAATCGCAAACTCGATACAATAAATTCCATTGGCAAAAAAAATTATTTTTCATACGTCAACCTAAATGGAGTTTTCCCTATTAGCTTATTTCATGTAGTCTTGTATGACCATAGCATTGTTGGAATCTTTAATTCCTAGTCATCTCGACTTACGTTGCAAACCTTTGTCAGCACATGTTCCAAAATCTTATTGAAGGCTTCTACTGTTCCATTTTCTTGGGGATAATATGGTGCACTCTTCTGATGATGGATTTGAAATTCCTCTGTTAATGTTGCAATTTTCATTTTCAAAAAGTGTGTTTTGTGACCACTCATTGGTACTCTTGGGAATCCAAACCTTGTGACTACATTTTTGAATAAAAATCATGTATTTGTCTCCATGTTATAGTCTCTAATTGTCTCTGCCTTGGCCCATCTAGTTAAGTAGTCCATCACAGTAATAATACACCTAGATATTGATCGTCTTTCTAGTGGATTAATAGGCCCAAAAAGTCCACTTTCCATTTTTTGAATGCTTGTAAAGTCACTTGTAGAACCAAAGGAATTACATCTCACCTAAAAGGATTCCCAAGTCTCTGGAAAATGTCGCAACTCTGGAAAAATTCTTTAGTATCTTTGTGAAGTGTAGGCCACCATAATCCTGCGCATAGAATATTTTGAGTTTTTTTCTTTCATGTATAGTGCCCTCCTACAACCCCTTCATGTGCTTCTAATAGTACCATATTTATTTCATGTTCTAATACCAAAAGTCGTAGAATGTAATCTACGCCTAAACTGTACATATTTCCTACTATCAACTGGTATTTGTTTTCCTTCACTACAAGTTGATTCTTTTGTACCACTTTGAATTTTGGTGGGGCTACTCTGGTGCTCAAAAACTAAACTATTTCTCCAAAATAGTCATCCACCATCTGTTGAAAATAAGTGTGCATCTAGAAAAATGTCATCCAGGTTCCCTGCATCTTCTCCTGACAAAATGCGTGACAAATGATCCCTTCCTCAGTTAAACTTTCCTGGTTTCGCAATCACCTCGAATTCGTATTCTTGGAACAATAGTAGCCACTTGCATATTCATCCCCCAAACACTATCTTGTTTACTAGGTATCTCAGCGCAAATTGGTTTGTATACATCTTGAAGTGAAATCCAAGTAGGTAATGTTTGAACTTCTGCAAGGAATATATCATCTCCAAAACTTATCGTTCCRTTGTAGTATAATTATKCTCTATAGATGATAACCTCATGTCGGCAAATTCAATCAGATGGTTTATCTCTCCTTCACCCAGTTTTCCCAACAATTCTCCTAATGTTATTGATGATGCATCAACATGTACATGAAATTATTTTCTCCAGTTAGGAAAATCTAAAATCGATGAGGTGACCATMTTTTGTTTTAATGTATCCAAACTATTTTGACATTCGCCATTCCATCGATACTTCACTTCYTTATTCAGTAACTTCTCCATAGGGGATGTGATCTGTGCATACTCTTTGATGAACTTTCTATAATAYCATGTATGACCCAATGTGGACTTCAATTGTCACATGAAAGTTGGTGGTGGAAAATCAACAATCATAAATATCTTTGCAGGGTCCATTATCAATCAATGTTTACACATCACATGACCCAACAAAATTCCAAAAGGCACACAAAAAATGAATTTATTCATATTCAACTAGATTTGGTATTGCCTACACTTATCCAACATTAAGCGTAAGAGTTCAACATGATATTTCAATAGACTAAATATTTTGCAGTCATCTAGATACATGTCTAAAAACTTATGAATAAACTATTTGAAGGTTGCGACAACTTCTCTGGAAAATATTGTTGGTGCATTCTTCAACCCAAACGACATAATTGTGTACTGATAACAACCCCATTATGTCACAAAGGTCATCTTATATCGGTCTTCTTGCACAATCTCAATCTGGTGGTATCGTAAGAATCCATCTGTAAAAGAATAAGATTCTTGACCCCCTACATTCTCTAGTACTTCATTGATAAAAGGCATAGGAAAAGGGTCATGTAAACATGCATCATTCAACTTCCTTATATCTACGCATATCTTGGTTCCTCCTGTCTTCTTGTCTTGAACCACCATAGGGATTGTTATCATGCAATCTCTACTTTCCCAAATAATGAAGGCAAGTAGGCTTATATTGATGTAACACAGAGGTAGTACTATCACTGTCACCCCAATAGGGTACCTCTTTATCTTTATGAGAAGGATAAATACACTCCAAGGGAGACATCCCAAGACCTAGGGGGTTTGAGGAAATGGAAAAGGTAAGGCTAACCACCCCTCTCTCTAGGTCACTCAAAATAGACTTAAGTCTTGTTGGATGAAGCAAAGGAGAATAAATTGTACCTACCCCTTACCAATACAACAACAAAATTTATGGCTGCAACAAGTGATGATGAATGCTTCAACAAGAATTCAAGTTTATAGAGATAGTTGCTACCAATCAATGTATGAAGCAAGTGATAAATATATAGGAGCAGTAATTAATTAATGAAAGTTCTAATAAAATCCATAAAATTCACTTGAATAGACAATATAACAAGATATTGTGAAGTCCTGAAATGATAACACTTGTGTCATATAATTTCTAGATATATGTCAATCAGAAAATAACTCTAAAAGGATGCCAATGGTAATTGTAGCAACAACAAAATAAAGTAATGACAACAGTAGTAAAATATTCAGAAAAATATTTATAAAGGCAATTTGATGCACAATTTAGTATTGGTTGATTGTACCTTGCCTTATACAATTTTTGGATTGATTTAAGTGGTAAAACAAGTTTGGATAGGCTGAAAAATGATGGTCATAACAGTGATTATAACAACAATAGGTTAGAGGTTAGTATTCCTAGACTAGGTTAGCAATTTAGTTTAGGTTAATAGGATATCAGGTAGAGATATTGAGTTTGAAGTTTGATGATTCTTGTCAAGAAACAAGGGTTGAAGACTAGTGAATTTTAGGGGTAAATGGAGTCAATGTGGGTGGCTCCTTCTAAGGATGCAAATTAATGATGATACACAAAAGTCTAAGAGGGGAAAAGTCTAGGAGGAGTAGCAACTTAATTCCTCCTAGATTTTGATCTTAATAGACAAACTGCTAGGGTGTAGGCACTTCTTGGCCCTAGCGCCTTGCTCTCCTTAGCCTTTATATGGAGTATAACTTATGCAAAAATAACCAAATGCAAACCTCTAGAGTGATAGCAATTTAGGGCTCTAGTGTTTCATCAGTTACTAGATCATTTTAGTGAAAGCTTGGCAAATAAAAAGTAAGAAAGTAGCAACTTAAGTTTCTTACTTCAAGCATTAAATACACCATGCAATTTCATAATCTTGTATGAGAAAATAAAACCATACCTTAAACCATTCAATAGATGACAAAATGCAGATTCTACTTACTTGCACCAAGAATAAACATGAGTATACCATGCAAGATCACCATAAATGGGGCAAAGACGTCATGTCGCACGTCCCGCTCCCACTAGGACCTTCTTCACACAGGCCCGAAGAGTCAAAGGACTCTTCCAACTCCGCTCGGGAGTTCTCAATACCCACAACTAACTCCTCGGCGATCTCCCCTGTGCTTGTCGGGAAATCGGACTTCGCGATTTCATGAATCCTGTTGACACAATTCTCGTGCAAATCACAACCCCGAACCCCGATGGGTCAACAGTCAACACTTCCGTTTATCGGAGATTTCCCTATCGGGGAATCGGCACATGCAATGTCGTGATTCACTTACACTATGAATCCTCGAACCCCGAACTCCGATATGCCGATATGCGATGGCACGTGTGGATTCGACACCTCTACCTCTTCCTTCTATCGGCACTTCGATCCCCAATATGTCGATGTGCTTCCACCTGTACTCCACTATCAACCATGGTCCCACATGCCACGTCACTTCAGGATTTCGTGGATCGCGAATCCATGATGCAAGTGTTCCTTGGCTTTGAAAACTCCGAACGCCGAACCCCGATTCTCCGAGTCCTCGAAATCTTGCGCCACGTGTCCCTGCTCTAATCAACAGATCCCGTTAAATCAGGAAATCGCAACTCGCGATTTTGACGTGCATGCAACTCGCCTCGTCAAACGCCGAATGCCGATATGCGATGGCGTTGGTCCTTGCCTCGTGCGCCAAAGGATTAAACCCCGCACAACCTATCCACAATCCAACGATTGTCGGGATTTCGTGAAACTCCATAGGGTTTTCGAGTCGTCGATTCTCTTCCTCTTGAGAGTCCTCCGGCTTCCAAGCTTTCCCTTGGTTCAAATCTCTCCCAGGCCTGTTCCTACGACATGAACGAGGAACTATCCCTCCTGAGCTGACTTCTCTCTGACTCCTGCTGAGACTTTGAGCACGCTGCTTGTGCTCCACCTTCAACAACTTTCAAAGTATTGAAGTCCTCCAGGTTCTGAGCACTCCCAGTCACAGTAAACTTGGCCTTCCCCTTCTCAGACTTGCTACTGAGACTGCACGTCCAACCTGCACTCGCCTGCATGGTCCAAATAAACAAACACAACTCTGGGTGATGAGAATAAGAGTTTAACTGTAGAGCCCCCTCAACGCACTCTATGCGGAGGAATTCGACTGCACTCTATGCAGGAATATCCTGGCTCGAACAGAGAAACAACTTGAAATTTATTCTCGCCTCTCTCCCAGATTTCTCATCTTCCATGAAATTACATATACAGCATATACAAATAAAGCATAAAAGAAAGCAATTAGACAACAGCATAATATCAACAACACACAGAGAATAATCACAGCCATGGAA
>JASDQU010311779.1:0-13592 GCA_032191745.1 Picea mariana | reverse complement strand
TCTTCCCCATGCCATATCCTCCACTTCTCGTCCCTCTTCTTAACTACTCAACGCTTCTAACGTACTCTATGACGCCCCCCCCCAGCTTCCATGGCGTCACTTCCCCCGCTCTTCTCTATGTGAGTTCTCGTTGGCTCGTGGGTAATTCTTGTCCCATGTTCCCTCAAGTGTGTGTAGACACTTCCTCTCCTGCAATTATGATTAACGTTGCATCCCCATTCCAGTTACATTTTGCATTCTTGCAGCAAATTCTAGGACAATTTGCTTATGTGCCCTCTCACCATCATGTGGCGGAGATCCACATCCCCCTACACTTGCCCGTCCTGCATCTCAAAAGAATTGAGGGAGCAATTCCGCTCTCTGTGTTTGGATGTCAGGGGCACAGAAGAACGAACAGACTCTCGTCTTAGGGAATTTCAAAGGGAAAACCAGGGGTTACGGGATGAAGTAGCCAATTTGCAGGGTCAATTACATCAGGAAGAACTCAGGCATAATCAAGAGCTTGGAATTGCACTCGGCGAGATCAACATGAATACTAGGCAAATAGGAGAAATGGCACATCAAATGGTAAATCCTTTAAACCATCCTCAACATCCAGTGAATTCCAATGATTCAGTAGGGTCAAGGATTCCCTCAACCTTCCACTCAACAACAAGAAATGAGCTCCCTCTGGTACCTCCTGCTCCACCGATGGTTCCAGTTTGGTTGAACCTAGGAGAAAGAATTCATCATCCAGATGCTAATCCAACAACATATCCAACAAACCTCTAGGAAGACCTAACAACTTTCTAAAAATTTTAGATAGGTTTTTGATGAATTGCAATTTTTTGCTAATTTTGTTTACTTATGTAGCCATTTTTACATGACAAATTAGTAGCTCCTTTTGGACTCATTTCACCAGCATAATTAATATACAACAGAAAAATAATACATAAAATCTTTATATATTATGTAATCTTGGGAAGTTAAAATTAAAAAATAAAATAATACATTATACAATTACTAAACTATTTGATTTTGATTTTAGAATTTAAAGTAATGTAAGTTCTATATTAAAAGTACATATAAATATTAATTGATTAAGGATCATGTTTTTTGGATTAATTCAAATTTATTTTTATTTTTAGTTAACTTTTAAATGTAACTCAATCATGATTATGTAGATTGTACATAAAATGTAGTGTAGGAGGGGAATTGTTATATATATCTTTTAATTCATATTTTTTTAATATTTCGATTAGGAAGTCCAATTTAAACCTCCAAATTCTCATAATATGATATTCTTAAAAAATTATTAAAATTTTGGTTAAATTGTTAATAAATTTAATAAAATAATCCATTAATACATTGCATACAATTTAAAATAATTCAATTTCAATATTTAAAATGAGTTCTACCATTGTAGAATCAAGTAGTGATATAAATTGAAGTTTTTTTAGTTGCTCAAAATAATGGAAAGAGAAAATAAATTTTTTAGTTTCAAATTAGGTAGGAATAATTTTGAATTTGATGGAATCTTTAGATATCATATATGTTAACATTGCATAATGTGATTGCACAGTATTAGTACAAAATTACTTTATACAAACAAAATTTAGTTAATCCAAATTACAATTTCAAACAAGATCACAGAGAATTCATGTATTGAAAAATAAAAAAATGTTGATAGAACATTTAGCCTTCTTATTGTTTATCCGGACTGTGTAGCTCTAGGAACTCAAGCTGAATATATGTTATATGTTATCTTATTGAAGTTTTTTTTAGTTGTTGAGGGTTGTAGGCTTGTTTGTTTTGCAGTGCTTGCGATAAGTGTTCTATACACAAGCTTGGGATTACCTCCCCTTGCAGGATAGGTAATTTCTTCGGCGTTTTTACCTGCCGGAAATCCTGAGCTCTAAATACCTGCCTCACGGGATAAAAAAAAATGCCAAGGTGGGCTCTAAAATCCTGGGCTCCAAATACCTGCCTCACGAGAAATCCTGGGCTCGAAAATTTTGGTTATATGTATAAATTAGCAAAAATACTCATACATATAGATACCTTCATTCCCATTCCCACAACCACCCAACTAAAAAAATTCTCATTCTGAAAACCATTGTAACTAGAACCATATACATAATGGCTCCCCATCTCCTAGAGAAAGAAAGAGTCCACCTTACCAACACTCTCCATGCCAATGGTTATTCTATCTCCCAACTTAGCAATGCCTTTCATTCAACCCTCCATTTGAAATAACCCCCCCCACTTCCACTACTCTTCCCCGGGCCCTAATTTTTCTCCCTTCATGGGATTACCGCTCACATTTCCAAAATCTTATACAAAACGAGAATTAAAATCTTTTCAAACCCCACAAAACCCTAAGCAATTATTTAGAAGTATTAAAGATAAAACTGACCCAATGCTTGGCCAATGAGTTTACCAAATCCCTCGGTCCTATGCCAAATCCTACATAGGACAAATCAATGGGTCAATCCAGACCCATCTCATAGAGCATATAGTGGACACATTCCAAAACTTCCTCACTAGGTCAGCTATCACAAAACATTCCTATAATTCTAAACACTTCATTTGCTTTGCCCATGCTGAAATCCTAGCTTCAATGCCCCATTAATCATCTCATATCACCAAGGAAGCCCTCAAAATTGACAAACATCCTAACAATTTTAATTAAGAATATGACTATAAACTTAGCCTCTCTTGGAATCCCATTATCCATCATTTAGATCATTAGACCTTTAGCCTCATCCTTTCTCTTCTTCTTTTTTCCATGCCCTCCTTTTATTTCTATGTTTATTTCTAATCTTTCTCCCTTATTAATTGTATTACAATATTTGTTTCTTTATAATTTCTATTTTTTTACATGATTATATCCATAACTCTCACCTAAGGGATTCATGACCTTTTCCAAGCCCACACACCATTGTTGCTACAATTTCACCTACATGCATTTTCACTCAATTTTTGTTTAAAAGTTGAAACTTGTTACAAGAAGAAAATAAATTTCTTCTTTAGCCTTTCATAATTTATTAACAATTAATGTGGAAAAATGCTCATAATGTCATGAGAGCGTATTAGAAAAACACATATATTATTAGACCCTACTCTTCAAGCTATAGGGACTATAGTAATTAGTTTATTTTTCTATTAGTCTTGCATGTAAACTAACAACTTGTCATTGTTTTAAACCAAGGTTTTGAAAAATTCATACAAATTTTCCACTCGCATTTCATTTTATAGCTTAGGTTTTAAGTTTGAGGTCTTGTTTGGCCTCTTCCCAAGGCACAACCCCACATTGTCCACCAATATCTTAGTTTAAAACACACATTTACCTAGTAATTTTCCCCAAAATCAAGTAATGCTAGAAATAATTCTAGCATTGCTTCTAACATTAAATGCTTTCTCCATGGATGCATAGTCCATAGATCACTTGCTCTTGAGCTGCCACCTACACCACCATAAAAACATCGATGTTGTCATCTTTAGGGGGTAGGCAGAGCCTTTCCTACATTCATTTTCAAGGACACCATATCCACTCACTCTCTCTACTTCACATTATGCGAATTGGTTGACATTCCTACGAGATAGAGAGATAGTCCATGGTCTCTTGCTCTGCTTTCATTATGATCTTCGTTCTAGTTTGATAAATTGAAGGCAATGAGTGATGCAACTGTTGTTACTGGAAGATCTCAATTTGGGCAAAGTGAAGCTACTACTGGTTCAAGTAGCCTTCGACAATATATAAGTAAGAGAAAATATGACCTATATATATTATTCTAGAATTAACCTGTATATATTATTCTAGATTCGAGTTGTTTGCAAGTTTAGAAAACAATATTTTCCCCTTATTTACCATAATTTAAGGTTATAATGTACAATGACTATTGTTCCTGAGAATGAGATAGATAAAAATTATCTACCTGAAAATTTTTACTTGAACTAGGCCCAAGCTTGATCCATCAACATCCTATTGATTCAACCATTGCAATTGCTTTATGCCATCTTAGAGTCTTTCTATGAACTATCTCTACTCTCTTATGCTATCATCACCTTTGCATATTATTTGCATTAATAAAAGAGAAGTTTGAATTTTATGAGATGAATCTCTATACAATATGCAAAGTCAAGAATCAAGAAATTTTTCATTAAAAACAAATAATGTACACGCCACACCATTGCAGTGTCATCTTGAGAAGCCCTACTCTAAATTATAAGCTTCCCGTTAACAATAAGAAATAATTGAAAAACCTATGGCCTATTTTGTCGAATGAGGTCAGAAACTCGAGCCCCATTAATGTCAACCACTTTTGAAGAACACGCTTAGAGAGACCAACACCACACACCATTCGAAAAACTAAGGCACTTGAATGAATCTCACATCAACGCACATTCACATTTTCGACGTACATTTGACCAATTACCAACAACTTTATAACTTACAAAATGATGGTTAAGCATTACCAACAACTTTATAACTTACAAAATGATGGTAAAGCATGTTTTTTTTAGCGTGAAATCACATGATCCCCTCATCTTTTTCATATTTGTGCTTTTTGATTACGTATCTTAGTAGCATAGAAGAAAATATGGTCTTGTAGAGGAAAATTAGTGGCATCTTTATCCTCTCTTTGAGATCCCAAGGCTTAATGTGGTTACCTTTCACAAGAGGACAATTTGTCTTTTTATAATGCTTAGGAATATCCTTGTTTATTTTCTTCTTTCTGTTATAAACCTAATAGAGGTTTCTATGACTACACATTGAAAAATTCTGCAACACCTCCTCTTTCATCTCATCAAAATACTTGCAACATTGAACTCCTTTACAAAATACTTGCAACATTGAATTCCTTTATATAGCCATTTTTAGGTACAGAACCTACAATGCTATTATAAACATTAGGCATACTTTCACAACACAAATTTTAGCCTGCTATTATAAACATTGGGCATACTTTCACAAACCAAATTTTATATTTGACTTATTTTCTTTGTAATCATCAATCACAAAGGAATTCTATAGATTTTTAAATGGTAAAGAGTTTAAGAATAGAAATTTGTATGTATTGAATAGTTTGAAATTTTATCTAAATAATGTTAAGAAGTTTAACAAACAAGAGGTTGGAATTAGAGGGGAAGGAAGTGCTTGAAGAGAATGGTGCTTGTATTTCATGACATCATCTAAGTATTATACTACCATCTTTATGTGTTGAAGAAATAGAGTTCATGAGGATTATTTTATGAGAAAATACCAAATGTTTTTTTATTGAAATGAAATAATGTCAGGTAGTTTAACACACAAGAGACCTGAACGTGAGGCGATGGAATTGGCATAAAACATTGGGCCTTGAGCTTCATGGAATTGTCCAAGTACTATACTAAAAATCTTTATGTCCTTAAATTGCATAAACTCAATGTCCGTGGTCTTAACGATAGACCCATTATGCCTAGGTTTTCTTCTTGCCCACTTCAATTTTCACATCTCCATAACAATTAGCATATGAAATGAAGGCAGGAGGAAGTGGAGAATTTTACAGAGATCTTCTTGTATACAATTATTTCATTTGTAGAGATTTTGATATGTAATTTCTTAGGACACTGGATATTTCCATCTAGTTTGATGGAGTTGTCAGATCTCTATTGCCAAAAAGAACATGAGAAGATTAGGGTATGTATAAACTATTATGTATGAATATAAGCCAAGCAACCCATCAAAGTTTCCTTTAGCTTTAGAACTTGGATAGGCCGTTCTCCATTTCAGATATTCTAGTAGCAACCCATGTTGAACACATTTGATATCAATGCTAGTACACAAATTGTGGCACCTAGATAAAAGTACATGATGTCAACATGTAGGAGTAGTACATGATGTGTGCATCTAGGAGAACAATTCTAGTAAACCACATTGAATCAAGGTATTAAAGTGATGATTATGACAAAACTATAGGTAATGACATACCAAGAATTTCATCATCACTTTTGCAATGTGATTAAGATTGAATCATTATATTATTTTTCATCTATCTCGATGCTTTCATAGTGGAAAAAATTGGAGGAATCAACTTGTAGGGTCATTTTAGTGGCAGGTCCCAATTTGGAAAATTGGGGTCTGGAACCTTACAGAGCCATTTTGAGGCATTAAACAACATTTTTTAGGGTTCTAGTGTCCACAAATTGTCCACACCCCCTTACTGGTGTTCCACACTCTGATACCTTTCCAACGATGTAGAATGTGCATCAATCAGAGTTCGTATACAAAATTTATGCCACTCGTAAGTTGACTTATTGTGTTGACCACCATGGTATGAGAGGATGCCATGTCAACCCCCATTACTCATGCATATGGGGATAGCCACGTGAGGAATTTCAATAATATTCTAAAAGGTTCAAAACCCTACCACAATTGAGGTTTGAGGAAGCCAAAAACCTACCCCTAGATGGATATCGAGCTATGTTAAATACTAGACCACTAGGAGGAGAAGGGGTTCCATTCTATATTATTGTGTTTTGTTCCATAACAGAGAAGAACAACTGAGAGTGGGAAATTAGAGAGCATAACAGAGGGGGTTGATGTTCTGTAGCATCCTAACAAGCCACAAGTCTTAGGTAACTCCATAGAGAGTGCCTTCTCCTTTGCACTTGCATTATTTCCATACCATAGAAAAAAGAGCAGAGGAGCCTCACCTTCTAGCTGAGTTTTCTCCCATAAGGGTTTCCTAGAGAAAATCTTTGTGTTATCTTGTGGATGGTGTGTGATTGTATTTTAATGTTCTCTATTTTCTGCATTTTATCTATTTCATGCATAAGCAAAACAAAAGTAACTAAATATTCTGGAATCTAAAGGAATTTAACCTTCTTAGTGTAGATTTCATTTTTATTTATGAAATCTATTGTGACAAACTGTTCCAATGGAATATCAACAACAATTTACAGATTACAATGACACAATCTTTTGTGAAACATTCATGCAATAAGATGGTTGAAGTTTCAAATTAGGGGAATTTTGAGGTAAAAAAATGGGTCTCAAAATAAAAAATGTACTATTGAAATCAACTTTAAAAGAACCAATCATATTTTAAAGGATGACAACATCCCTTATAGTTTTGTTGACATTATTTGAGCTAAAAATACTTGGTTTTTACATTCTAAAAATACTTGTTTTTTCACATTCTAAATGGTGAATGACAACTCATAGTTAGCCATGATAGTGATGTAAGTACTTTTGAAATAACAAAGTAAAGTACTCATAATAAATACTTTAATAAAATAATTCATCATCCTTTTATCTTTTTGAAAGATCTATGTCCTTATTTTTATTTTCATGTATTGTCTTTAATAGCATGTTTTTTTCTTCACATATTGTCCTTAGTAGCACACATTTCAATGTCTATGTCCTTTTTTAAATCTTTTTGAAATATCTATGTCCTTAAGTATTTTCCTTACTAACATGTTTTTTTTTCACTTTTTTTTTCCCAGAAGAAAATTTCTCAATATATTAAAATATATGGTGTTCTCAAAAAAGAGTACATCGACTGTTAATTACATCCATATCCGAACCATTTCAAAAGTGGTCCTTCAAAAGAGACCCTCTAGTACTTTTTTATAATATTGGATCCCAACACATAGTACCTCCAAATCAAAACAAACTAGATACTTTTTACTATGAAGAAAATAGACCTCCAGTTCCAGCTAAATCAAAACATCCAAGATTACGTAAGAAAACTAGCCACAGGTAGAGATGTAAGAAAAGAGAGGGGCCCTCATGACCATCCAACCATTTGTTGTAATGAATCATCCCTTCTGGCACCTATAGAGCTTTTTTTGATAAAGCATCTGCCGCCCCATTTTCTTCCATGTAGATGTGGGCAAACCTGATAGTGTTGAAATATTTTGCTAGTTCCAGGATCCTGTCCTTCCAACCCACAAGAGAAGTGACTTGTAAATTTCCCGTACAATTCAACCAATCTATCACAATTTTTGAATCTCCAAAAACTTGGAGATGATCAATGCCTAGCCGAGTTGCCAAGATTAAGGATGCCCACACACCGATAAGTTCAGCCCTTGTATTTGTGCCCGGGCCACAGTTGAGAGTCCACCTGTAGCTAGTATTTCCAAAAATCTTTAATACTCCCCTTGCCCCACTCAAAATCCCATTTTCTTGGGCTGCACCATCAAACCATCCTGTAGAAGCCAAAGTATCAACATGTGTATTTTTTATTCTAAGGCTCTTCCCTTTCCGAGGAACCAAACCAACAAATTTCTCCAACATCCCTCGAATTTTAAGGACAACCGCTTGAATAGAAGGAATACAAGATTCAAAAATAAACTTGTTCCTTTCCAACCAATTGAACCAGTAGGCCAGAGAGGGAAGAGTATTAAAATCCCTCTCCTTTTTTTTCCAACTATCAAAGCAAATAGTTAGAGAGCTACCTCCCCAAGAAGAACTTAGACTAAAAGTTGTTTTTAAAATCTGCCACAATTGGAGAGTAAAAGAGCAGTTGACAAAAAGGTGTAAAATTGTCTTAGAGTCCCTAGAACATAAAGGACAGAAACTCAGTCCTTCCTAGCCATTTTTCTGCATATTTTCCCAAGTTAGACTTTTATTCTCCACTGCAAGACAAGTGAACAGTTTGATTTTATAAGCGAGATCCCAAGACCACAAATGCCTCCTCCACCCTGCAATTTGTTGAGGCCAAAGTTTCCTTACCAGAGCATTATAAAAAAAATTCATAGAGAGAATACCTGAATTGTCTCCATCGGTCCAAATTAAGTTGTCATCTCTAGTAGAACATATTTCAATATCCATGTTTTGAAAGATCTATGTCCTTATGTATGTTCCTTACTAACATGCTTTTTTCTTCACTTATTGTCCTTAGTAGCACATATTTCAATATCCATGTTCTTTTTTTTTATCTTTTTGGAATACCTGTGTCCTTATTAGTCCCTGCTAAAGTAGAGAATATAGCGATCGATTACCAGTCAAACAAAGTTTGAATTGATTTTGTAAAAAAAAAATTCCCAAAGTTTAATAAGGTTTGTAAATTTTTTTATTAAAATGTTTTTTTCTTTTTTTTTAAATTTAAAAATATTTTTCCTATTTTTTTAAATTTTGATTTCTATTTTGTGATTGGTCACAAAGGTAGATATGACTACATACCCCTCTCCGGGACATAACATTTCTAAAAAAAATAAAAAAAAATTAGAAAAACTTAAAATTACCACGTATCAAATTCGTACGTTGGTAAATCCTGAAACAACTCTAGCAATATAAATGAGTATGAGCTAAAAATAATAATAATAATTTATAAGAACTTAAAATTATCACGTATCAAATTTGTACGTTGGTAAATCCCCAAAAAAATCTAGCAATATAATTGAGTATGAGTTCATATTTGTATTGGTAAGACCAATGAAAAATCTGACAGATTGTCATTTATAACCGTCATTTAAAAACATGACTATTTTTATCTTATTTCCGCTGTGCTGTTTAAAAAAAAAAAAAAAAAAAGTTATGTCACATGAATGCTATGTCAGACCTCCGTTATTTTCGTGTGGCAAATTCAACATTTGATTGCTCACCCTTCACCATTTAATTAACCATCCTTATCAATTGATTACTAGTTCTTCACCTTTTAATTAGTCATCCTTGGAAACTCTGCTCTTTACTTAAAAAATCTAGAATCCAACCTGCGATCTAGAAGCATAAATGCCCCTAAACAACAATTAGTTGACAACTCGTTCTCGAAAGGATTTATGGAAGTGGCAATGGAGTTTAATTGATTCTTAAACATAGTTACACATAACAATTCTACAAACTGTGATACTCGCTCCCAAAACAATTTATTGAGGTGGAGTTTATGTTACTCTTAATACTCGTCCCCAAAAGGATTTATTGAGGTGATAGTGAAGTTTAGGTGATTCTGAAACATAGTTATACATAACCAATCCACAAGTTGTGATATTTTGGAGTTTGAGTTAAAGGAACGCATGTGTACCACACATTCACTTGTTATTATGAAGCCCATTTGAGGATTTTGGAAAGTCTATGCTTAGAAAAGTGGAGAAGAAATATAACACAAATTTAGCTTTTAATACAACAACTACTCAATGACTGCTCATCTATTTAATTTCGTCTCTTGAATTTATGGTTTCTAGGCACAACATAATCGTAGAGGATTTTTGAGATAAATTTAGAATCTTGTTTATGATCTATAAATATAAAAGGATTAAGATTCACAACTAGCCAAGGTGAGATGTATGTTTTTTTTTGCAAACACCTTGAATAAGTCTGGCAATTTTATTTTCAGATCGACCCCTGCAATATGTTGTCTTTCTAGAAAATTGTCTTCCGTTCGTGTTTTGAATGTTTTGGTTGAATTTGTATCTATTTTTGATGAACACAAAAATCATGCAAGCTCAGTCGTGGATTAAACCACAAATGATGTAAAAAGTGCTTTTGTCGATCGAGCTTTTAGAGGATAAGAAGGTCGATTTCACTCTTGTCCGCCATCAGACAGAGAGCTTTGATGGAAAATCGAGGCAACAATTCACATGGAATTGTTTCCATTAAGAATTGGTTTCAGTTCAAACCCTAGAGTTATAGAAACAAATATAACCTTTCCTTTTGCAACTGGTGAAACTGATCCATATTATAGGAATTTCGTGTTCAAGCATTTGTCATTTGAGTTTCTTTTTCTAAAATTCTTTTATTGAGAGAGCTTCAAATGTTAAAATAAGGATAACTTTGTGTATTTTACACTATTTTGAGCATATTCGTTCCAACAAAAGATCTAGAGCAACCATCCATGACTCAACTCACTATTTTTTTTATAATGGAGCGATGCATGTTTATGATGTGCCCGCTAAGAAGGTCTTATTTTGATCTGAGTAACTCATTTAATCCATTAACAAGAAAATTATGTAATCTTTTGACAAAACGTTTGATTCTTTAATCCTCTTGGATTTATTTTATTTCCGACGGAGTATTTTTTCCATTTTCTTGACAAGCTTAAGCCATTATGATTTTTGCTAGCTCTAATAGCTCGATGAACACAKGAACATCTCCGACTATCAACAATCAAATCAAACAGTTATAAAAAAAGTYGCCTTCCAAGCMTCAATTGAACSTTGTCAATGAAAATCAARCTCATAGACCACCAATAGGTGAGATGYCGATTGCACATAGTTTATATTGAAGAATAGTRGCTAGATTGAATGTGAAAAGGTTGAAACAMGWTTTTAAGATAGAAAGGGTTTTTAACATTGTTTACTTATTGTGAGTGGAGGATTGGAAATAGTCAGGAAATTATCTCTACAACTCTTCCCCCATAAGCTAAAGGAGAGGTAAACAAACTCTAAATCATGAACAATTTAATTTATTCGGTATATTTAGATGATTGATTAGCTAATTCTACGATTAAATCATTTTCCAAAATTTATTTAGTTCTTTTCAAAATTCTAGACATTCAGTTCTTATTTTGAGCTCTAATATGCTTGCTTATATAATTTGTACAAATATTTTTGTTCCTTTGGCCTTCATCTTGTAATTTGTTGGTGGACAACTCAGTATTAAACTCCACACAGAGATGATATGCAGTTTCGAACACTAGGTGTAAAGCTTTTAAAGGTAAAAGCTAATAAATGATTCTTTTAATTTTAGCTAATGTTTAGGCCATAAATTTTACTTTTATTTTTGTTTCCAGGAGGTGGGAAACAATAGAAAATAATCACCACCTAGGTTGTTAATTGTTTTTAATGTCTCACCGTTTGAGGTCCACACACACACATATATCTCATCAATTCTCCATAATCGTCTGTATCGTTGGCATTGTGTTTTGTGTTTAACCTACATGGCCATGCAACTATATGTGGTTATAGATATCGGTCAGTTTTCTTGAAGCTGTGGAGAATTAATTAATCTTGGAGTTTTTTATCTATTTCATAGGATTGTAAAGGAAAATGAATGAAAAAAGAATACCAGAGGAATGAGATTTGTGCCCATTGTGACCCTTGTCTAGACGTAGTATCTCCATTTAAAGGTTAGAATCCAGACGGTGCAGGGAAAATGATGCAGAAGATGGAGGAGGATGTTGTAGACTGACTTGCACCAAGGGTTGCATGTGCGCTTGAAGTATGAACCATCATGTAACTGTTTCCCAAAGAGAGGGAGATTCTTGTTGGCTTTCAATTCTCATACATGGAAATTGTCTAGGGTACAACTCCGTTGAAATGGAAGTGGCTCCTTGATGAGAGGGAGGTATGGTTCCTCTCAAAGCTGTGTAAACATGTCTTTTAGCCATAGAAATTTCACTAGCATCTCATGTTTCGAGCACATAACCATGCACCTGAATATTGTGTCATTTGTAAAATGTAATGGTTGGTTGTCAATATTAAAATAATTTTACTACTTATCATTTAATTATTATTATTTTTTTAATCACGTACATATAATTATTTTCTTTATTGATATTACTTCCTATTATTATTTGGTTGCACAATGTGTTTTGGATGCCATGCCCGACTTATATACTGAAAATTAAATTGAAGATTTTGATAAGATTTCAGAGTCTTAGAATGGTTTCAAAATTTCATGATTTCTAATTTCATGTATTACTAATGACCAATTACAATCTAGACTATCTTCATTGACTTTGATATCCAATATGATACTAATTCAAATATTGATTTCATAATATCCATATAACTATAAAATAGATACGAATTCCATAATACCTATATAACTTAAACAAATTGAAAGTAACATATTCATATTTCTTCCATTTCAATTATGAAATTAATATATTCCTATTTCTCTCATTTGATAATAATTTTTGTATTAACTTTTTAACTACATTTTAACTCTACTTAAAATATAAAAACAATAAAATTTATGTTTTTAATTTTTTATTACTTAATTATTTAAATTAATTAATATTAATAATATACCATTTATTTATTGCTATTAAAATTTCTCATTTAATATATTTTCTTTTATTTTACTAACTCATTTTTAAGATAAAATAACCCTTTATGTTTCTCTTTCAAATTCAATCCTCAATATGATAAAAACATGTATAGCTAATCGTAATACCTTAATATAAGCCTGGTAAATATGTTAATCATAACCTTTAATATTAATGTCTACATCCTAAAAAGTTTGGAAAATGTATGACTAATCATAATACCTTAATATAAGCCTGGTAAATATGTTAATCATAATCTTTAATATTAATGTCTACATCCTAAAAAGTTTGGAATAATTCAAAATGAGAATTAATCAAAATTAATTCTCCTATTAGATGTGGAGGGTGATATTCCGTGTGTAGTCCATGGAAAATGTATGACTAATCATAATACCTTAATATAAGCACGGTAAATATGTTAATCATAATCTTTAATATTAATGTCTACATCCTAAAAAGTTTGGAATAATTCAAAATGAGAATTAATTCTCCTATTAGATGTGGAGGGTGATCTTCCGTGTGTAGTCCATACACTCTCATTCATTTATTTTTTCAATAGTTTTTTAAATTTCATTTAAAAGATAAAGATGAAAAAAGGAGTTGTGTTGTTCCGGATTAATACCAATGAAACCAGTA
>JASDQU010311773.1:0-13573 GCA_032191745.1 Picea mariana | reverse complement strand
CGTAGTGAAAGAAGTTTTGAAGTAGGAGATTGGGTGTTTTTAAGACTACAACCATACAAACAAATGTCCCTCAAGCAAGCCAAGAAGGATAATAAATTATCACCAATGTACTATGGCCCTTATAAGGTGTTGCAAAAGATTGGTACTATGGTATACAAATTGGAGTTGTCTGCATCTTCACGAGTACACCCAGTTTTCCATGTTTCATGCTTAAAGAAAGTTATAGGTGACAAGATCCTAGTTCAAACTATATTTCCAAAACTTGACGAGGAAGGAAAAATCATATTGGAGCCTGAAGCCATCACTAACACAAGAATTTGCTAGCTGAGGAATAGTTCCATTTCAGAGTATCTCATTAAATGGAGGAAACTACCGGCTAAAGATTCCACTTGGGAAGATGAGTCTTTTATACAAAAGCATCCATATTTACTCAAGTGTTGTGGACAACACTTGTCTCAAGGGGAGGGGCATGTTAAGCCCTAAATAGTGGCTCATTACCCCTTAATTGGGGCATATTACATTAGTAATGTTATTTTATTTATGTCGGCTTTATTCCATTAGTTGTAATTATACCTCCTAGTCTCCTATATATATACCAAGGAGACATTTTCATTTTGAATCATTTGGTATTTTTACATTTATGTGGGCATAAGGAGGTTTCCCCCTCGAAGAGGCTTATTATCTGAAATTCTCTCTTTTTCAAGGCATTGAGTACTTATTCTGAGGCTTTTCTATGCTATATTGATATTTGGTTCTTAACAAACAAGGCCTTCGATGGATGAACCGTAAATTGTGTTGGACTCCTGACACCTGATTACACCTAGGGGTACCCCTCCCCTATGATTCCATTTCCTAAAAAATAGTTTGTTCTAAGATCTCCAAAACTAGGGTTTTTCTCAGTGAGGCATAGTGAAATTTCTAAACTAAGGATCAATTTTGAAGAACATTATTTCGGATAATTTTGGGTAGTGTGGTCACATGATCCTTGGGAAAATACTCTTATGAGAGCTTATGAAATTCATTTATGTTTCTTAGTTTAGATTTTATGCCCTCAAGACAAATTGTTAGTGTGTCCCTTAATGGCTTGAGGAGGTGAGTTGCAACTCTCCATAAAAATCTATCTAGACCTTTGATGGATGAATTGTCAGTTGTGTTGGACTCCTGAAATGGAAACGCAAGGAAATAGAAGTCAAGGAAAGGTAAGGCAAGGAAATACATGGAAATACAAAGGAAGGACAGACAAGGAAAGACATGGCAAGGTAATACAAGGCAAGGCAAGGTTAGGCAAGGAAAGATGAGGAATGGCAAGACAAGGCATGGAAAGATGAGGAAATTCAAGGCAAGGAAAGGAAAGGAATGGAAAAACAAGCCATGGTAAGACAAGGAAATGCAATGCAAGGCAAGGAAAGAAATGGAAATACATGGCAAGGTGAGGCATGGCAAGGCATGACAAAAATATACATGGCAAAAAAAGGCATGACAAGACATGACATTTCAATACATGGAAAGGCAAGTCAAGGCAAGGACAATCAAGACAAGGAAAGAGAAGGAAAGTCATGGAAAGACATGAAAAGGAAATACATGACAATGAAAGGAAAGGAAAGGCAACGAAAATCATGGAAATACATGGAAAGGAAAGACATGGAAAGACATGGCAAGGCATGGTAAGGAAAGGAAAGGAAAGGAAAGGAAATAGACGGTAAAACATGGAAAGTCAAGGCAAGGAAAGGAAAGACAAGGCATGACATGGAAAGGAAATACAAGGAAATACATGGAAAGGAAACGCAAGGAAAAGCAAGACAAGATAAGGCCAATTGGGTGTCACAAGACCCAATGTAGTGTGGTTTTGAAATAGGACACGATTAAGAGGAAAACGGAAAAAGGAAAAATATATTATTTTCTTAGATCATTTATAGTAAATTTGTTTGGATGTACTTTTCAACATTATTATGACCATATTAAGATGAAAATTCGTCCATGTAGGTTTCCATTAATATGTTATCGTTTTTTGTTTTTTTTTCATTAACATTTACTCTATTAGTGACTCTAAAACCATCCCAAAAAATCAATGCAAGAGTGTTATAAAATAAGCACTATGAATGATCCAAAATTTGGACCTAAGACATGACATAAAATTAGTTGTTTTAATGTCCACTAATTTCCTCCATCTCTAGTGTGGTAATTTTTTGGATCCATGCTTCTCTTATAATTGTATAAACCTTAACAAATATTAATAATTATTAAAATGCCCACTATAAATGTTTCATGTTATTTTGGTAAAAATATTCAAACTTATATGGATTTTACACAAATGTTTTTTTTAAAATTGTCTATTTTTAAAATAAAATAATGTTGTCCTATAAAAATTTGGTCGAGACAATTTTGGAGAAAATGGAAATTAGTGAATAGTGTTTTTTATTTAATACATTAAGTGGAAAAATATCAAATTGGAAAAATTTAGCCCTCAAAATTTTCTTTGAAATCTTTACAAGTTCATCAAGTTCTCGCATAAGCCTTGCAGTAACTCTCACTTATATGTATGTTTCATTTGTATCATATAATATAATTTCGGAATGTGCATATACCTAAGTTTGATATCTTTAACCCTGAATTTTACAAGATATTGATTTGAGTGGTTTGAGTGATATAATAAGAGAGAAAGAAGGATTGATAATATCAATGGTTTGCATGCCATAGATTCCACATGAATGTAACTATAAAAAAAGAGCCGCATGTTTACCCAAGGGGTTATCTCAATGTATTGTTGTTTATGTTGTTAGTAGTTTGTCTAATTGTATTCTAGTAGGCACCCTTTTTGAATCCTCTTAGGTGAGGTGCACTAGCATATGTTAACAATTTTACTAGGGATTACATCCATGAATGTGGGGAAGCATCCCTTAGGATTTATTGTGAGGGTTATCTCAATTGGTTAGTGTCATTGTTTCCAAGACATCACTACTAATTTGAAATGTTGTGGAGGTCCCTGATTCAATTCCCATGGGGAAAAGTGAACTAGTTCTACATTGGCCACTTTACACTAGGTACCATCCTTGAAATTGAGGGAAGTGCCGAGGAGTTTCCTAGTGAGTTGTTTTCGAGGATACACATACACTTAACTTTGACACCTGGACACTTCTCAAATTCATATACAAGGAAATGAATTAATTTTTTCCTTAAATGCATAGATCATTTTGAGGTGTAAGCATTTTTATTTAACTTGACAACATTTTGATGACAATTTGCTTAACTTTTATGTGGTTACCATGTTTAACACCCTCATCTAGTTAAGGACCCTACATTCATAAACATAAAACAAATAAGCATTGAAATTCATAAAAAACATGCCATGAAATGTGTGTGTGTGTACACACACACACACATATTGAACATCATCTCAATTGTACATTTTTTACAAAATGACACATCATGTTCAATATAAAAAATGATGACAAGTTCCCAAACATGGAAAAGTGGCATATGGTGCCCTAGATATAAAATGACAAGCGTTGGTCACTCGTTCACTCATTGACCATTTCCACCATTTCAACTATTATGAGCATGCGAGGAATCGATATTTCTTCTCTTAATCAAAGAATCACCTCAATTGCTTTTGCACCTGAGTGTGGTTCATTGCTCCGGAGACTGGATAAAGAAACAACATTCTTATAAGTTTTTTTACATAATGAATTAACAAACTTACAAAATGATACTGTTTAATTCAATCTAAGAAAACTCACCACATATGATACTGACAATATCATTTTTACCCTCCTCCACAACTTGATATATTAGTTATACCACCTTGGAGCAATTACAATGATCAAAGGATGAGATTTAAACAAAAATGCATAAAATCAATTCCATTCATTATTCCATAAAAAATGATCATCAATCAATGATCTCATTGTGAATAACTCAGGAAATGATGGAGATTCGCTAGAAGGTGGAGCAATCAATTGTAAAACCTGCTTCAAGGCAACATCTAATGTGGCATCCTCAGTTGATGGGACATTTTGGTCTACAATAGAGACAACTAGTGGGTTCGTATGGGTACAGCCAATATGGATGCATCGAATGGAAAAGTTGGTGGGGGTGGGTGGAGTAGTGGTGCATCCATTTTGGATGGATGAGATGGAAAAGGTGGTGGGGGGGTGGGTAGTCTATGGTTGCATCCAGTATCGAGTGATGGTCTATGAAATACGGTGTGGATAAGTGGTGATAAACCCCCATGAGTTATACAAGATATGGTAAAACCCTTGTGCTAGAAAGAGGTATTCCAAGAGTCAGGGAAGCGTGACCAACAACTAGACTAGCCCTGTAGCTAAGGTAAAATGATGGCTGGAGTGTAGGTAGTGGTGGTGAATGAAACAATGGTGGTACCGATGACAAAAGAGTGGATGAAGTAACCTGAATAGATATTTATAATATTTTTATTAGTACCAAAATGTAAAATTCAACCAAAAAAATATAAAAAATTTAACATTTAAACAAGATTTAACTCAACACATGATACCTATGAAGGTGGTGACTTGTCCATCCAAGGTGGACATGGCTCGTCACTGTATGGTATCACAACCTACAGAAACACAAGAAGGTTATATTTGAAGATGCTAGAGAATAAACAAATACCTATGGTGAGTTTATCAAAGGTGACACATACATGTTTATGTGGTACACCAAATGAAAAGGCTACCTCCACTACTGCATCAGTGGTGGAAACTGACACTGATGCATATATCATTGTAGAGGGCCTGCTATAGGGGCGTAGAAACTACAAAACATCATATAATAGGATATGAAAATAGATACATAGAAATAGATATATAGAAATAGATATATAGAAATATATATATAATCATGAAGAACATATATATGGTAAAGATACTAAACTCCATGAAACTCTCATGTCTACTGGCCTCCATCATCGCATAAAAAAATTCCTTCAACTCCAGAATCTATGAGGCTCACATGAACAACTACTATGTCCATATTCCCTCTCCTGGATACACTCTTATACATCATTTGAAGGTCCATCCCCTCTACCAAATTCACCAATAGGCACTTCTTTCCGATATTTTGCTACAAAACACCCATGATGCACCAGGCTTTGAGTCAATGTTAATATTGATAATTGTGTCTGCATAATTCCTTCTGCAATGGGAGGATGTTGAGCAGGCAGGTAGGCCTTATCCTACAAGGACAAGGAGATAGAATAGGTTCACGCCTAGCATTCCTTGTGTATTGTGTGGACCCATGATCCACCCACTTGAATTCACCAATGTTAAATTAGTTGACATGGAGACCCAAAATAAACTCTTCCCATAATTTCCTAAGGAAACATAGAGGCACCTCCCTGCTATTGCAGGGAGGTTTACTAAACACCATAAACCATCTATCTAGACAATTATCCTTAAATTGTTGGTGTATGCACCAATCCATAAAAATACACCTCTTATTTATTGGTGGTTATAGTATTATTCTATGATCAATAAACAGTGACATCAATTCTTGTTTTGTAATGTTCAAGTCTCTCACTTGGTTTTTATCGATGATAGTCAAGTATTGCTCAAACATCATAGCCCATTCAAAAATATTGGTTAATTTCCCTTGGGAAATTGAAATGGACAATACAATGGCATAAAATTAAGTGGCCAATGACAATCGGCTAGGATCTCTTGTACTCCTTAAGTCTTGGACAATTGATCTGAGAGACATCAACCCTTCATCAATTTATGTGTTTATGTTTGTTGGTTGTGGGTTGTGCTTTTTTGTCCCTTCCTATGGTTTTATCAGGTTTTGGTTGTTTATAGGTTCCATATTAATTATTGTGATGCAATTTAGTAATGGATTTTATACAAATTAGGTTAATTTTTTTAATTCACTTAAAAATGGAAAAAAATATGAAATTAAATAGTTTAGGAAATGAAAAAAAAAATGTGAATAAATACCTAGCTTCCCTTCAAGACATTGTTAGGATCCTTTGGACACTTTATCAACAAAATTTATCCCTTCAATTTTCTCAATGACTTCTAAAACATGTTGCGTAGTGGTTGAATAGCCCAAAAAATGCATCATGAACCATTTTAATCAATCCTAATAGGGATGAGAACGCATTCTTAGGAATGTGCATGTGTTCTTAGGAATGCACACACATTCCTAGGAATTCACATGCATTCCTATGGAAAAACCTATGTTGCAGCGTCGATGGAAGTTCAGGGTTTGTCGAGCTTGTCACATTAGGAATGTGTGAGTGTTCCAAGGAATGTGCACATGTTCCTGTGTGAGAGCATTGTGATCACACCATTGCTAATTTTTTTCAATCAAATTTGTACACTCACCCTTCAAATTTGTGTCCATCTTCTCCAAAAGCGTAGTGCAAAAGGCACTAATAAATCTAGTATCCCTATCTCAGATGATTCTCCCTGGTATCTCAAAGTGCACCCAGACCTGTTCAAAGAACATGTCTATTTCTTCTTGTCCTTTGATGGTATTTTTACAAGGCATAATAATGAACATCTTGATGAAACTATCAACTACAAAAAATAAATGGTCATCTCCCTTCCCAGTTTTTATTAAATCTCCCACAAAATCCATGGAAATGCTTTCCCAAGGTATAGGCAAGGGATGATATAGAACTTTCTTTATATTGTTGGGATTGTTGGTACAACAAAGTATGAATCCTCTAACATATCGAGCTATATCTTCTTGCATTATAGGCTAGTACACATACTTTTGTAAGTTATAAACCATCTTCCCAACACCAAAATTTCCCACAACCTTGGAGGTGTGAGGGTCTTTGATAAGATGAAATATTTCATCTTTGGGAACACATATCTTGTCTATATTTTAGAGTAACCCATTCTAGATATGATAGCCACCCTTATTGTCACTTTATTCTACATGAATTTGGCCCTGTAGTTCTCAAAACACCTCCTTGAAGTCCTAATCTTCTCTTTATGCATATTTGTATGCATCATACGTAAAAGGATACATGTTCATAAGAGTTCCCAAAGATGTAATATTTGATGTGGGTGGCCTTGAAAGAATGCCTTATAACTTGTTAGTGATTCCCTTCTTATACTTAATGACTAGATGAAATTGTTGCAAAAAACCCCATCCACTTGTAATGTTTGTCTTGTTGAATCTTACTATAGGCCTGCAAATACTACAGTGGTTGGTGATCTATTTGGATAATGGTTTCCTTTCCCATCAGATAGTCCTTTCACTTCTTAACCACTTGGACTAGGGCATAGATTTCCTTATCATATGTAGGGTATTTTAAGACCCCCCCATGAGACATTTAAGAATGATAACATATATATATTGTCTTACCTACTTGCATCAAAACTTCTTCCATAGCATACCCACTTGCATTTGTATCTACTTTGAAAGGATTTTGCAGTTTTCTCAATGTGAACGGGTGCTAGAATAATATTTTGTTTCATCTCTTTGAAAGGTTTATGTTGATTCTTTCCCCACTATAATCTCTTACCATTTTTTTATGGCGTGGAATGGTGCAAATACCACTAAAAAGAATGCTATGAACTTCCATAGGTACTGTGTTTCCCAAAACAAGCTCCTAACTTTAGTGAAAATAGTAGGACCTAGCCATTTTATGATGGCCTCCATCTTTCTGGAATCTATATTGAGTTCCCCTCCACTAATCACATATCCCAAATACACCAATGATTGCTGAGAAAACTCACATTTATTGAGGTTAGCCAACACTTGGTGCTCTTTCATATTCTTTAACACGTGCATGAGACATGACATGTTCTCCTACTAATTAGATCTATAAAACAATAGATCATCCAAATACACTATAACAAACGAATCTAAATATGGGCATAATAAATCATTCATCAATGTCATAAATGTATTTGGTGCATTACATAAAATAGATGTAATGATCATCCATTCATACAAACCTTTCCTTGTATTGAAGGTGATCTTCCAGGTGTCTTATTCTTTGACACATACCTGGTGTTATCACAATTTCATATCCAACTTGGATAAGTACTTTGTATGTTACAATTGGTCTAACAAATTATCAATCTTGGGTAGAGAGTATTGATTCTTGAGTGTAATATTTTTAAAAGTTCTATAGTTGATGCACATCTTTCAAGTCCCATCCTTATTGGGTACAACAATGATAGGTGAGCCACAAGGTGAAATGCTTGGTCAAATCACTTCCTACTTTGACAACTACTGCAACTGCTTCTTCACTTCATATACATCCAAAAAAGAGTGTCTATACAACTCAATATTTGGTAATGAGAAGTCAGGAAAAAAATGCATCTCATGCTCCACTTCCCTCTTAGGTCATATCCATTTATTCTCTTGCAACACTTTTTTGTAGGCCTGTAAAAATGCCTCCAACTATTTTTTTTTCTCTTTAGTACATCCCTCCAAGGATTCTTTTACCCCTACCAATTCATCACCTGGTTGATTCTCTCTTAAGAAAAGAAATACATATTTCTTACTAGAACTAATCCACTTTTTGGCCTAGTTGGAACTTACCAATGAGATCTTCGATTTACATTTGTGTGTATTGATGATGTAGGAATTCCCATCCTTGATCAATAAGTATTATTTTTCTCTTTTCATTAAGATCACATCCATTATATACATGTAGGGGATTCCAAACACTAAACCACATGCATCGAGAGGTACTACATCTAACCCCACTTCATCAATCAAATATGAACTTGCAGAAAATTTGATCTTACATTGTTTCATGATCTTTATCTCTACATCCTTGTTTACCCACCCCAATAGATATGGACTAGGATGATCATGAACCTCCAATACAAGATTTCAAACCAGATCAATTGCTATGATATTGACTTGTGAACCAAAATCGAATAAAGATTCTACCTTGGTCTCCTTGACCTAGATCTTGATATGGAATATTTTTGTCATCTCCTTCTCTTCCTTATGATGAAGGTTATTCATATTCACCTCCTTATGAACTAAATTTTAGTAATACTCTCATCAACATATAATCTTCTCTCTACCTAATTTATCGAATCCATGTCTAGAAGGTTCTTCTTCTTGGCATTCTTATTATAGTTCCTAGGGTTCATCTCTGGATGCAGTTTCCAACTGTTTTCTTCAGTGTGACCATCAATATTGTAATGGTTGCAATGGTTACTTGGATCCTTGCACTAACGTGTAGTGTTTGTTGTCTTCTCTTATTTCGCTTTCTACTTATTATTCCCCTTCTTAGAAGCACCTTGGTTCTCTTTCTATTTGGAACCACTTGGCTAAATTTTCTTGTGGATTTTATTTTCTAGATACTCTTCTTTCATATAGTCCTCATTAACTATCCTAGGCTAGAAGAGAATCACTTCATTCAAAAATGATTGTGTATACCCCCTAGATACTTGAAGAGTACATCTAGGTTCTTAGGTAAGATACCTAATATGATATCCATCTTTCTAAATTCAGTGACATAATCTTGCACACTCTACCCCTGGCTTTTCCTAAAGCAATGCCAATGGATCCATTGGTCCTATACATACCCAATAGGGTAGAATTGGGACTTAATGAGGTTTTTGAGATCCTCCAACTTAGTTACTAGCATATAACCCTCTAACCTAAGTTTCTTCGTTTAAATTTCCCACTAGGTTAATGCATGGCCCTCTAATTTCAATCTGGAAAATGAAATATTATGGTCTTCTTCTATATGGTGGACACTCAAATATACATCTAACTATTGCAATCAATCATTCAATGTTATTGCATCGATATCACCTTACTATGTATCGATATCCACTTTCTCTTCCATTTTAAATAAGGATGATGAAGGAGTAATGGAACTAGAACTTGGCCACAATTTCTCTAGTTATTTCCTTGACTCCTTTTTTGGGCCTTCATTATCTCCCAATTTCCCATCGGATCTGATCTTTGAGTTAGAGCCTTTGATATTTGAGTTAGATCCTCCAAACTCACTGAATGATCCAAGATTATTTTTTGGATCCTTTGCGAGGAGGGTCATATTATGAAATATGATAGTGACTTTCTCTTCTAGCCTCACAAATATCTCTTCCACTCAATCTTGAAGGTTGTTGTGAAAACACTCATTCACCATGGCTAGAGTTTTGATAATTTTTTCTTAAGCCAATTCCAAAATCCTACAACTTTCCACAAATAAACAAAAGAAAATTGTTATGATACTAATATGATCTATAAAACACAGTAGATATTCCACTAGAATAGTTTGTCAAAACAGATCTTGTATTATACTGAAATATTTTGTTATGCAGGTTTATTTTCCTTACATCTTATATTTGTAATCACTAGCTTAATTCTCAAATCAAAGAAATAAATGAAATACAAAAATGAAAAACTAAGAAAAATAACACACCATCCGCACAAATGAACATGGGATGTATCCTAGGAAACTTAATACATGAGAAAACCTAGATAGAAGGTGAGGCTTATGCTCTACTCTCTTTTCTTCGGTAATCAAATGGAAGTACAAAAAAAAGGGGCACTCATTATGGAGTTTCCTATGAATCTATGGCTTGATTGGGTATTAAAAACTCTTCTCCTACCTATATTATTCTCTCAAATCCCACTCCCTAAATGCTCTGCTCAACTATGGAACAAGTAAAATACAAAATAAAGGAACCCCTTCTCCTCCTAGTAACTCGGTATTTAACATAGCCTGATAGCCTTCTAGGGTTAGTGATTTGAATTCCTCAACCTTCAATTAGTGATAGGTTTTTGACCTTCTAGAATATTCTTGAAATTCCACATGTGTCTAGACCCACATGTGTGCTTATTGGAGGATGACATGTCATCCACCTGTACCATGGTGGTCAACAAGGCAGTTCAACTTGCAAGAGGAATAACGTTTTCATACGATCTTTGATTGAGGAAATGTTTGCACTACTAAAAAGGTATTAGTGTGTAGATCACCCATAAGGGTGTGTTTAAGTTTGGGAAATTTAACCCCAAAAAATTCCATTTAATGCCTCAAAATGGATCTATAAGGTTCCAGATCCCTGTTTTCCAAAATAGGACCTACTAATAAAATGGCCCTGCAAGCCAAGTCCTCCAATTTTTTCGCCTAGAAACTACTAATATAGATGAAAAATCATATGATTATCCAATCCATATCAAAAATGTTAAGCATTCAATGATTCAACCTTTTCTTATTTTCCTTCATCAAAATTCGATGAGGCGATCTTTGTTGAAATTGCAATTTTGGATTGATAAAATTTCTATTTTTACTATAGATATGGATTCAACACCATTGAATACCACTATTTCACATGGATTTCAAAATGTCAACCTCTAATATTTGCAACAATAACATAGGTTCAAAAATAACATAGAAGTAACAAAATTTATAATCTTATTAATAAAATGAACAGAAATCTCCAAATGAGGCAACATCATCCACTAGTAAAACCAACTTACTTGATAGTAGGCTTTAGACAAATCCAAGTTTACCACCATAGTTGGTAGCATCTTGGTTCCGATGGAATGTAACCCCTCCTATGCCACGCCAATTGCTTTGTGAATATGACTACCTAACAACAAGACAAATTATACATTTGATATCAAAGAAGATAATGGCCTCTTCACTCTCATTTCTATAATCTTGGCTATTATTTTCTAAATTCACTTATACAAATAAATAGGCATGTATTCCTTGAAACAAGTTGGATTATCTGACTTTATGATGAGAACACTGAAAGAACTAGCATTAATGCAGCTAACATCCTCTTGGAATATTTTATTCTTCAATGACATTCATAAAATAATCCTCTATAACTTGATAAAACCCTAAGAAAAAATCAATAGGCCACCCATCTAGACTAGGACTCTTTTCCTTTTTAAAGTTGTGAAAAAAACACTCTGAGCTCATCTTTTGAAACTTCCTCCAATAGCCTCACATTTTCCTATTCATTCACAAAGTTCAAGAGAAGGAATTAATTTTAACCACTTTAACTATAGTGACCTTGGTACTCTCTTCCTTAAAGATTCCCCTAAAATGATCCACTCTGACCTAAGAAATTTCCTTAAATATAGAAGCTATTGAACCATCAATAATTCTTGAAACCTTCCAAATCGCATTCATATTATGATGAAAATACATGGCATTTTCATTATTGCCCTTTGTAAGCTAAAGAGCCCAACTTTTAAGTCTCCGAGCAACCTCCCTATCTACCAATGACTTCCTTTTCCTTTTTTCTTCTACTTTGGCTTCATTTGTATAATCTTCACAAGGATATCTTGCTATTTCTTGAATATATAGAGTCTGTAATTGACCCTCATATTTTTTAATGTTATGGTGAGCCCATTTAGTTATAGCGTATTTGATTATTTTGAAGATCTCTTCAAAATTAATACATATATATAGTGCCATTATGAATTATATGGGACATTTGATATTTTGTGATTTATCAACATACCAATTACATATTTTGGATGCAATCAAGCTTACATAAATTTGTTCCAAAAAGTAATTCCAGATCCTTTTGAGTTCATATATTTACAAATGAAAATGACAACAAAGGTATCAGTATAATGTTTCACCTAAGAAAAATGGATTCTTTAAAATGTGATTATGTCTATATAATTAAGTTGGCCAAGATTTTCTCATTTTTCTACCATGTGAATTCTTGTACACTAAATGGGAGAAAATCTTATATTATGTTAGGTAGGATTTATTCGTGTTGTGAAGAGATTGGGAAATAAAAATTTCTTTTATATTTGTACTTCATACATCGTAATTTTTCTTGTATTTTTATGGATAAGGGTTGGTAAACCCTTCTCCATATCAATTTTGGAAGATACTTGTCCTACGAAGGGTTGGTCAACCATTCTTCAAAGAATGGTCTTCTAAATTTTCTATCGAGAAGCTTGACCAACCCTTTTAGAGAAGGGTTAGTCTAACATTCTATGAAGAAGGGTTGAGAAGACTTGGTCAACCCTTGTGTGGAGAATGGTTGGTAGATGATTCTCCACAGAGACCTAATTTTTATACGTTGACAACATCCAATGTGTATAACACTAAAAGGTCAAGAAGGAATTTTTGAAAACCTACCATAGGGTCAAGAAGGAATTTTTTTGGGATGGCCTTAAAACTGATGTTGAAAGGTTTATGGAAGAATTTTTGGTTTTCCAACAAAATAAGGTGGAAACAATTAAGACCCCAGGTCTTTTACAACCATTAGCCATCCCAAGTCAGCGCTAGGAGGAGGTTTCCATGGATTTCATCAAAGGGTTTCCGAAGTCTGAAGGAAAGAGTGTCATCATGGTGATTGTTGATAGACTGACCAAGTATGCATACTTTTGTGCACTCTCTCATCCCTTCAAAGCTAGTACAGTTGCCACCGCATTCATGGAGACAGTTCAAAAGCTACATGGCAGCCCAAAGATTATTGTAAGTGACATAGATCCCATATTCACTAGAAATTTTTGAAAAGAACTATTTTCTTGTTTGGGTACTCAATTGGCTCATAGCTCATCCTATAATCCGCAATTTGATGGACAAACCGAGATAGTGAACAAATGTCTGGAAGGCTACCTTCATTGCTTTGTCTCTGATAAACAA
>JASDQU010311772.1:0-13482 GCA_032191745.1 Picea mariana | reverse complement strand
AAAAAAAAAAATGTTTTATGATTAATTGAAAATTAAAATAAATAAAAAAATTGAAATGAATAATAGAAAGAAAAAAATGTTTTATAATTAATTAAAAAAAAAATTAGAGTAACAAATAAATATAAATAGTAAAAGAATGATAAAAGTAAATAATTAAAAATATATATACAACAATTTTTTTCTCTTTCATCTAAAATTTTAAAATGGTTAAAAATATAGGTAAAAAAAGTTTTATAATTAATTGAAAAGTTTAAAAAGGTTAAAGTTTCATAATGGTTGTGAAATTTAATTTGGAACTATTTTATATAAATAAAGATAACATGATGAAATATATATATCCACATAATACATAATATATGGATTGATATAAAACATAAATAGTTATTATTTAATTACTAGAAATGATAAAATATGTTAAAAATTTACATTGTAAATATATTTATTCATATACTAAACATATAATTATAAATAAGTGAATCATAAATTTATTTTTTAAATATTTTTAAATATTGTACTAATTTATACATATCTTATTTTTATGGACATATCAAACAACATACTATCATGTTAATATTATTAGTCCCGATCTAAGGCCTCAGACTATAACAATTGATATAACGTTTATCTGTGTCCATTCTCCCTGCCTATGGGGTGCCTACCCATCAACTGTTGGTTTCAAACATGTGTTCATGGAGATAGAATGAGTAGGGTAAGTCACCAAGAGCGTTGTTTCGATCAATTTTGGAAGATCGAGTGAAAACACTCATACACCAACCAAGCCAAATGGCTTTGGCCGGTATGTAAGAATGGTGTAACGACTTCCCTACTATTTTCGACATGGAGTCGGTCAAATTGAATTCTCCAGTTTTGCTTGGAGATGTTGATTTGTCTTGATGCCCAAAGGGAAGGAAGATTGGAAGATCCCAAGCATCCTACTTCAAGCCTTATTTCCTAATCCCAATTGTGAGCCTCACACTACGTTTCATCTCATCCCGGCCAAGGAAAGTATTCGAGTATCCTAGCCCAACTATGAGTGGCATCAAAACCTGGATCGAGATTTGGGAATTTAGTAATCGAGAAACATCTGAACATCGTCACAAAAGCAAGGATGACCTACGTGTAAGCCTAACCAACCTAGATAGTTTATATGTTGTAAGAGAAGTTTGTTTGTATGCCATCCTAGGTACTATCTTTATTCCCAGGTTCTCAGTTGTGGGTCGGCCACATTTTTTATGAGAGATAGACACATAGGAGGGAGAACAACACATCAACCTGGGAAAGACAGACTAAGGAAGACTTAGGTGAGGTAGACTCAGCTAAGGCAGGCTAAGTTGATTTCTTTTCTTTATTACTTAGGAGAGGAGACCATTAGTGAAGGAACCTTTCTATATAAAAAAACATATCAGACTCTTGGATGTTGGAGTATCGTTGAATGGTGGTGGGCTCGATATATAGATGTTGGTAATAAAGGACCTATCCCCATTACATTTATAGTAAACGACCTACCATAGTAATATCACGTGATCTCTAGTCACTTTGTTCCTTCCTTTAGAAGTTGTCTAAGTATTGGTCATTTCCCTCTGTTAGCATTGTATAGTTTTCCCTTATTCCATGAATCTCATCGATAAACCAAGGACCTAGATTTGGTTAGTTATTGCTTATTTTAGTCAAAGAATCAATCTCACTAGATTCACATTGAGATGGCTATTGATATTTCCATTAGCTATTGCTTTAGATATTGGTATTTCATTTCCTTTTTCTCTTAGCCTTATCCAAAGAAATGGTGGGGCTTTAGCGGACCAACTAAGAAATGAGATTGGCACCTACCTTTTTGTAAGTGCTCATCCTGGTTTGTGCCGATATGCATGCATCAAAACGTAGAATGATTAGCTTATATTGTGTTTACCATGATTTTGTTTTTGCTTTGACAAATAAATTCTCATCTTTTTAGATAGTTTAACTTTGTTGTTTGATGTCATTTTTTTTTTTGTTGTCTTTTGATCGGACTTTTAAAATAATATCTTATTATCGAGTCGACAATGAAAATTTAATAAGAAACTCAATTATGCAATTGTAACAATTCAATTATGCAATTATAATAGATGGTTGGAACTAGTGCATGTACGAGAATTTGATAAGCAATATAATTATGCAGTTGTAGTGGATGGTTGGAATGGGTGCATGTATGAGTCTCAAAGTTCTAATACCATCTTGGTTTCTAAAGCTTGCTACTATGTCAGTTGGTAATTGGGGACATTTAATGTTGCGGGCCAGACTTTTTGTTTTTTCTTTTATTGCTGATTTTTGGTAACATTGATAACTATTTGAAGTGTAGAGTTGTTGGACTATATGCATATGCATAAAAATATTTTATTATTGATAACTATTAGACTAATTGTTGGTTGTGCGGGGATATACCTATGTGTAGGAGATGAAGGTATATTTGTGTAGACTACATGTTTTTGTTTTTATTGCTGATTTTTGATAACATTAATTATATTTGAAGAGTAAAGTTGCTGGACTATACGTATATGCATAACAATATTCTATTATTGATAGCATTGATAACTATTAGAGTAAGTGTTGTATATGCAAGAATATACCTATGTAATGGTGTTGAAGCTATATCTGTGTGGACTATATGTCTATGCCGAAGATGTCTCTGAGTGGAAGATATATATGTTTAACAATATTTTTTAAGATAAAAATATGCGTAAAAGTTTTTTGTTCACTTTATAATATACTTATTTTCAATATCTATCTATCTATCTATCTATCTATCTATCTATATATATATATATATTGAGATATATCGAAAGTTAAAATCTTTTGATGTTAACGTATGCATATGCATAACATGTTGGTAGTACGACTATCGTTACACCAAAACCCGCAGGTGATCGGTAAACTCACCACTGCCAGATTTCAAGGATCCATGAGAGGCGATTAGTCCCTTGTCACGATCAATGTGGGGAGCACTGACTGCTTGCAATTTTGTACAACAATATTCCCCTCAGTGTGAGCCGAGTGTGTATCAAACTCATGACCTCTAGCCGAGTGTGTAAGTTAACCATATGCATAAAATCATTTTGTTCGCGTTATATACTTATTTTTTAATATAATATTTTGTTGTTAATATTTTCTTATTCTCATCCAAGACTGTATCCATATGCAAAGCAATATTCTATTATTTAAAACATTGATAACTATTAGACTAAGTGTTGTTGTAACGACACCTCCATTACGACAACAAATAGTGGTTACAAATAGAGTAAATTTTTTTTTTGAGCAAACGTTAGGACAAGTGAAATGCACCACAACATAATTTAATAACCACAATCAATCTCATCATAATCGAACTGAAAGCAACATCAATATTATTCATCAACCATTTCACATGAAGATAACATAAGGAAAACTACTTGCCCAACCTATCCTGCAAGGTTAGGACCTCCAAGACACCAAGATTCATCTGATTGATTTTGACCAGTTAAGCTCTCAAGAATAGTGACTGTTTTGAGGAACAGGGAAGTATCTAAATCCCATTAATTCAATCACACACCACTACTCAAGACTAGAATTATCATCATACTTAATCATCAATTCATCCTAGTGCAAATAATAATCTACTCTACCTAATAAATATTTCAAGAAACAATTGAGCATAAATGAGTAAGAGGCTTTTACATAAAGAATAATAACACAAGGAGCATAAGTAAAATATTAGTGTCATGTAGCTCAACTATGCATCTTCATATTAAAGAATATTCTCTAAAATATATCAAGAATTTAAAGGAGAAAATTATATATTCATTTGCAAGAAGCCACAAGAAGATCAATCTTCTTAAGCAATACATTAAATTTAAATGATACTTTGCATTATGTATCCAATTTATAAAAATAATAAAAACCAATCATAAATAGAAATTAATAAGTATACTTCTTGCATATCCATTTAAAAGAACTAAGAGGTTCGATCATAACAAGAAATATGGAAATATTCCAAGACCACCTTACATTTCCATTGCAAGAAACTATAAGAAGTTCAAACCCATAATTAAAAATTGGATAAGATGAATTATATGTTATCTTGCATATCCATATATATATGGATAATTAAAGAAGATCAAGTTTTATTTAAACAATAAAAATAAAGAACCTAATGTTGAATTATAAACCCAATTAAAGAACTAAAGGAAGACCCGACAATAATATAAGAATCCAATGTCAACTTAAAATTCCATTCAAACGTATTAAAGAAGACCAAATCTTATTTCAACCATATATAAGAATGCAATTGTTATCTTAAAAATTCATTAAAGGAGTTAAGGGAAGACTAACCGTAATAATTAAATGATTGAAGTCAACTACCCTATGTATCCATTTAAGAGAATAAAGAGAGACCCAAGTATTTTAACAACATATAAAGAAATCAACACTAATTTACAATCCATTTAAGAATTAAGAAAATCAAAGTCTTATTAAACCATAAATAAGCACTCACATGCTAACTTATAAATCTGTTTAAAAATTTAGGAAGAAAAATGTTAATTGAGCATAAATAAATAATATTCAGAGGCTAAATCACATATTGATAGTAAGGAAACAAAGAAGGAGTTTCAGAATTTAAACTAGCCCCTAATCTAGTGTGCAGAAAATTTCAAAATTCGTTCTAGACCTCAATTTGGCCCTCCATTTAACACTTAGTTTGGACCTGGATCCGACCCCTGATCCAGCCATGGATCCGACCCCTGATCCAGACTTTGATCCGACCCCTGATCCACTATTAAAATTTATGATAATTTAATTTAATTTCAACTTGCAGCAAAAACAGATTTTTTGAAAGCGTAGTCTTAGAGGAAAGAACTGTAGATTTGATGCATGGTTAGTCAATAAGTGCCATGGAATTAGACTTTTGATTTGATACAAGGTCTGTCAATAAGTGCCTTCTTCCAAACCAAAAAGAGTTTTCGTGGGATTCAATGAAATCCCAAACTTTCTGCACTTCTCAAACACTCGTCTGAGATGTTTTAAATGTTCCTCATATGATTTGGAGAAGAAAATAACATCATACAAATATATGACTATAAACCTACCAATCTCATCCTCAAAGGCAATATCCATTGCTCTTTGGAAAGTGGCCCCAACATTCATCAAACCAAAGGGCATTTTCACATACATGAAAGTTTCGTAGGGTGTGGTGAAAGTTATTTTTTCCTAGTCATCTGGGTGGACAAGGAATTGGTTATAGCCCGAAAAACCATCTAGTAAAGAGATCCTACTGGCCCCAACTACCTTTTGTAATATGTGATTCATTTTAGGCAAAGGATAGTTGTCTTTGAGGGAAACCTTGTTTAGGTTTCTAAAATCAATGCAAAGCCTGATTTCACCAGTCTTCTTTCTGGTAGGAACCTGATTAGAAACCCATTTTGAAAATCTTACAGGTACTATTATTTTTGAATCATACATCCTTTTAATCTCTTTTCCTACCAGGGGAAGTAACTTTGGATTGATTCTCCTAAGTTTCTGTCTAAAAGGTTTGTGTTCTTCTTTTATTGGGATTTTATGTTGTATGATACTGGTGTCGTAAGATTTTAAATCCTTATAAATCCAGGCAAATACATCTACAAATTCTTTGCAAAGATCGATATATTTTTGTTTTTTCTCTGGAGGTAAATATTTAGATAGTTTAATCATTTTGGGTTTTTCTTCTGTTCCTATATTACATTCCTCAAATTCTCTGCCACCAGGTTATATCTTTGGATTTTTTGCTACATCGTTTAAATCAAACAGGTCTTGTAAAGGAAGTAACCCCCTAGGTAAAATGTTATTCTTTAATTGTAAAATGTCTGATTCTTCATCTTTTTCATTTATTTCATCTGAATCTACTTTATTTACAATAACATTCTCTAAATCTGATTTATTTACATTATGATTTTCCAAGTCTAATTTATCTACACTATCATCGTCGTTATCCAAATCAATATTTTTAAACTCAATCATTCCTAGACTGCAAGAAATCATCAATTTGTTCATCGTTGACAAATAACTTCTAGTACCTGATGTTATTTGGAACAATCACTTTGCTCTTCATCTCTACTATGTATTGACGATTTGGTTTGAAAGGTATTTTTAATGTGGCTTCTAAAGTATCCAATCCATCTGCCAGTATGTTCTGGCCTCTGGGCATTACCTGCAAGTCAAATTCAATGAAACATTGTAGAAAATCTAAAAAAACATTTTTATAATCCCTGAGTCTAGGATGTTTTGCAGAATACTCACCTTTAATCTGTTTGACAACCAGTTCAGAGTCACCTCTTATCATAATCCTTTTGGCACCATGTTTCTTCAACAGCTTCAGGTCGAGCATCAATGCTTCATACTCAGCTATGTTATTAGTGCAATGAAAATTTAATTTGTAGGAGTGACTTTCGTAACACCTGGCTTTATGATTATGTATCCATACCCTTGCTCCAGCTCCCTCTTTGCTCACAGCTCCATCAAAATCCATACTCCAGAGATGTTCTGGTGTTTCATCACTTTCTGTTGTCACAGTTTTACTTTCCTCAGTGATTTCTTGATCTTCTTGCAGGTCAAGTGCAACATCTTCCAACTGTGAAATTTGATTATCCAAGTCACCATGATTGTATAATATGAATGAATCCAGATTAGAGTGGACATAGTATAATGGGTAGTTGTGTGGTTTTCACTGACTACTGACCATATACTTCATCAGAATCTCTTCGTACAGTCTTCTCCGTTGTCCAAATACCGAGATGGTAGAATAAGACATATCTAACTGCAAAGTTCCCTTCAACTTAGCTCCCCAACATCTGTATAGCAACATACCATATTTCGGGAGAATGTCTCCACCCAAAATATTCATCACCATGCTTTTTTCTAGGATTTGAGCCAAGGTGATGCACAAATATTTAATTAGCCCTATACATTTGACTTTGATAGAGTCAAAAGAATACGAATCCTTGTAGGGTTTGGTGACATCAAGCCCCAACTTCTCCATAACAACTTTGGGCATCGGATTGTGAGAAGCGTCGTAATCAAGCATATTGTTATGTAATGTCTTGTCATGGATATTCAGGCTAATGTAAAATGGGGGAACAAAACCAGTATCAGTTTGTCCATCCACCTCAGGACCAAAAAACAACTTAGGTTGGTCATCAACAACATTCACAGTATTTGTGCATACCACTGGCTCGATGATTAATGCTTTTATTCCTATTTTTGGCTCAATGCTCAATGCCTTGATCACCTTTGATGTGTAAGCATTTTTTTTCATTAGTTCAGACAAGGGAATAGGAATCTTCAATTTGGCTAATTCCCCTTCCAAGCCAAAAGTAGTGGAAGTTCTACTTTGGCTCTACACTTTTGGTTTATCGATTATAGTTCTCTGTGCATAAATACTTGGCTGACTGATTGATGCAACCTCGGTTTGATCTGATCTCTGTGAATTTTCAGGAGTTCTTTTTGCAGAAGATTCGGAATTATTTTTCTCAGGGACATTCTTGGGAAGAGTATCATAGGTTTTCTTGGCCGTAGTCACTTTCTTTGTTTCAGTAGCCTTCTTCGTTTCAGCAGCCTTTTCCATTTCAACAACCTTCTTTGTAGGATTTCCATTAGTCTTTTTTCTTCTCAAGTTATACTATCTGTGGACCTCCATTATAACATTTTCAAAGGCCCGTTGTGCTGTTTCCTCTTCTTCCTCATTTACCTCTGTCTGTGAAAGTAAAAACAACTCTTGTTTTTACCGAGTGAGAAAAATGGAGTCATTGTCATGGACACCCATGAGGTTGATGTGAATATCATCCAAATCTTCGATCATCTCCCCCCCTTCATCAACGTAATTTTTCTGAAGAGGTGGTCTAATCTTCTGATCAAGCCCTCTTTGCTCCCTTTGGTCTCTGGGTTCCCTTTCTCTGATTTGGGGAGGATTCCTTTTGAAGTTTGGATTTCTGATCTAAGGAACATGCTGATTTTCCCCGGGTGGGTTTTTGTTAGTGATGGTTAGCCTTTCCATCATTCTCTCTGTAGTTCTGACTATGGAATCTAGTTTAGCACCTGAAGAAGATGTGGAAGGATCTTCTTTGACTGTAACCCTTCTCTCCGTTCTTTGTCTAGATCTTATGGATAATAGATTTGCTTCCACACTCACTACACTTTTATGCATGTCTTCTAGGGTGACATAATTCCTTTCCCTTAGTTGGTATGACATATCAACATCAAATCCATCAGGGAACTTGATTAAAGCCAAACCTTGGAGAGGCTTGATATCAACTGGAATTGCGTTATAAATATTGTTGAAACGAATGAAATAATCCTGCACTTTTTTCCCTTGATTCCTTTTGATATTCTCATATTCTGATAAAATCTGGAGAAGGTTTTTCTTTACCTCCCATCTGTCGAGAAAACTTTGTTGAAAAGAAACAATGTCAAGTATGATAGCAGGGTGTAAAGCTTTAAACCATTTTTTGACTTCTTCAGTTAAACTCTGTCCAAAAATTCTCATCTGGACATCTACCTCATCGACTTCCTGCAAATCAAAATAATCATTCATCTTATCAACATGTTGTTGTGTATTAAGAGATCCAGTACCATGAAACTGAGGAAGTCTAGTTTGATATTTTTGGGGCATGGCATGAAAGGGAGAGGCCAAAACCAAGGGAGCATATCTTGCTTCCATGATTGGTGGAGGACACTAAACAACAACTTGTGTGATTAGAGGAGAAGTGACAGAAGAGGTAGAAGAGGTAGGTCTGGGAGATGTAGAGTGGACTATTTGATTTTTAATGGAAGCTACAACAACAGTCAGGGCAGAAAGTTCTACTGACTATTGAAAGTGAGATTTGTACAAAGCTTGATCAAAATTTTCTACTAGATATTCTGACTTTTTGAATTCTTGAAGAAAACGTTGATCAAATTCTGCTCTGGAAGAAAGTATTTCAGGGATCCTGGGTTGTAAGATGGTTTGATTTAGGATTTTTTCACTTACAAAGCTATCAGATTTGGTTCTGAACAGACTTTTCTTAAAGGATATGTCAAACTCAAGATCCTAGATAACAACAAGCTTCTCTGGGAGAGAAGTGGACCTATGAAGGGGACTGTGACTCCCAAAACCTTCTACAATGTTCTTCTTTTTGAGTAACTTTTCTGGATTGTCTACTACTATTGCAGGTTCTGGGTCAAGGTGAGATCTAGTATGAATTCTTTTAGGAGCTAGAACTTTAAATTTTAAGAAATATAAAATAATATATACAAACTTCAACAACCGCTGAACATTTATCTCTTTGTAAGTTAGAATTTATGATTTTTTAAAAAATAAAGTTTTCTTTATCTAGGGAAAAGAAATCGTAGGATGAAAACTTTGTTCAGTCCCCAGTATGGTTGCCACTATGTTAACACTCTGTAATTTGCCCAAGGCTGTGGAGGCAGTCATAGAGGTAACATCAAACCACTTGGAGCTTTGGATCTAGCCATCCAAGACTCAGAGAGGGATCTCTCTGTCTAATCTAGGTTGGTTTGGAATAGGATATTAGGCTAGTTATGATATATTTGGGTTTGGTTTTTAAATGTTATGGTTGGAACAGGAGAGATGAGGCCATTGGACAATGGAGTCTTATCTAGCATCAAATAAGACAGATTTGATAAGACATTAATGCAGGGAAAGTTAGGAAAATCACTGGATCTTCATAGGCTCGAGGTATGGCAGAAGAGAAAAAGGTTTAAAGAAGTCAAATTAAATACAATGGAATAAATAATTTTAAATTCAAATTTCAGTAGAAAAAACACAGAAACTATTCTAAGCCAAGTGATAGAGTGTATATCTCAACAAGTTCTGCCCTATTACTTCTTAGAATAATTAAGATTGTAGAATACAAGATGGTGTTACAGAGGGAGACAACATTACAGAGAAAAAATTCACCAAGGGATTTGACACAATAATCTTGTCATATGGCACTGTGTTGTAATTTATTTGATAACATCCTTGTGTATAATTAACATCCAAATGTACAGTCAGGTCCAGGAGGGCCTAACATGATTTTTCCATCCAACAAGGTCCAACCCCTCCTTCATATTTTACATGTGCATATATAGAAGAAAATTACCTCAGCCTTCAAAAAACTCAAGCTCTAATTCTTGTTTCTAATAATAGAAATCAGTTATATAGAATGACACATGTAACCACTAAATTACCTAATTCCTAGGAACTGACTTAACAAAAAATGATTTGAAATCTAGAAATGCCACTTGAACACCTCAAATGCTAGAGGTTGTTAGAATTTGCTTCCAGCTGGAGAATCTGTACTCTAACCACTGCCTGAAATGTAGGAAAACTCTGCCACTTTTGTAACTGTTACCTCAATATGTGGATCAAACTGTTGTAGTCTGAGCTGCCATCTGGGTGAAGATATTTTGTCTATCACAATGAATTTTCTTATAGATTCTCTCAGGATTGTTGTGAAGTTTGAAGCACTTTGGGAAGATAAATCTTATCCTTGTTTTTTTGCCACAAAATCTAGAAATAAATTGACTCATCATTCTCTGTTCTCAACAAATCTCTTTAAAATATACCTTCAACTGCCACTTGTGATCTGATTGCCATGTTTCTTGGTATGATTAACCCATCATAGTTGTCATGAACTTTACAATGGCTGTCCCAAATTCTCCTAGGCACTCCTTGCCATATTAGCTTCCTAATATTTTCCCTTACTTCAATATTATAGATGAAATTCTTGGCCTCATTATCATCTCCCATAAAGAAAAAGAAGGCCATAAATATTGGTGACTTGCCTAACTAAAATGCCTCAAAATGAAGACAAAAATAAGCTCCAAAACAGTGGAAAACTATCAGCATCCAGGTTGCATTCTCAACTTCATGTGGATTAGCTTTCACATAACAATGGTTGAACGTGCTACCAATGTGCATGTCAACTTTGTGATCATCCTTTAGATGTGCCAGGAGTGTCTAAAGATCCCCTATGATAGGACATTTAGAACCTGCACAAGGGAAATTGTATGGCCTGAAAGTACATTGGGCCTCGTGTTTAAGCTTTCTATAGTATGGGAAAATATCTAGACAACCAAGATTATGATACTTGCAAGGCAGATCCAAAGTGACTGCAACCTTTTCCAATGCTAGGCACCTTATATTTTCAAGCACCTGTTTGCATGTAGGGAATTTGTTATGCACTTTAGACTTATAGTTGGAGCACCGATAATACCCATTAGGACATTGATGAATTGGTGAATAGATAAAATTTGTGCAGACATGACACTCAAGCAATTCGTGCACGATGTTTTTTTGGAAATGTGCTAGGCTTTCCATTTTCTGGTGGATAAGCGTTTTGAACATAAGGTTGCTCATTTATTGGGCCTGGAGGAGAATCAATACCCATAAAAGGGGACACTGGTTCATCCATACAGGTAAGACCTAGTACCGCACAAGGATATCCATCTCCTATTTGATCTTTTCTAGCTCTAAGACAACTCATATGCATTATGCTGTATCTAGAAAATGTTCTACTAGTTGCTTCTGCCCAGTAAGAAGCGTGTTCCTTTCGAGCTTCCTTTTTGGATCCCTGATTGGATCAATTTCAAATAAAAATTCCTGCATGTGATCCCAACTCAGTTTTCGTTTAGCGACAAACTTGTGAGTTGCATCATAACACATGCACTCCCTATATTGCCACCCTAGGTTTTGTTTCAAATATTCATCAAATTTGATACTAGTGTCATTTTCACCTTCTTTTCCATGACCCATGCTCGCTCCAACTCTCTCTACTATCCTTTACCCAAATTCGAGGGTTCTTTGTAATGCCTGTCGTAATGTTCCAACATATGGATTTATGTCTCGACACCTAAGAATTTGTTTCGACAACTGCCAAAATGTTTGAGCGATGGATGTGGAAGGAGAACCTGCATTCAGTTTTGTACTGAAACATGATATTTCCAGATGTCCCACGAGGAATTCATGGTGGAAATCAGGTCTTCAACTGGCCTGTGCTTTATATATAATTTTTTAAAGTATGTGGACAATATCCTACATTTACAAGGAGGTAGCACATTTAAGTGCTTATATGTGTCGATGATTGCATTGTATTTCAATGAATTGAGCTCGAGGCTAGGCATTGGAGCATGGTGTTGGGCTTGTGTATTGTATGTTGTTGTTGATGCAGGTATCTGCTCTCGATGTTGAGTACTTGGAGGTTGGCCTATATTTTTCCATAATAAGAATAAACCCGAGGAACATAAACCCCAGGACCTTACAAGACTTTGACGTCAAATATAATGCCAATAATTTCCAAAATATCTATATTTAAATATTGGCCATGTCTCTATAATAGGCCCTAGAGCCTATATTTTTCCATAATAAGAATAAACCTGAGGAACATAAACCCCAAGAACTTACAAGACTTTGACATCAAATATAACGCCAATAATTTCCAAAGATCTATATTTAAATATTGGCCATGTCTCTATAATAGGCCCAAGAGCCTATTTTTTGCCATAATAAGAATAAACCCGAGGAACATAAGCCCCGAGAACTTACAAGACTTTGACATCAAATATAATGCCAAAAATTTCCAAAAGATCTATATTTAAATATTGGCCATGTCTCTATAATAGGCCCAAGAGCCTATTTTTTTCCATAATAAGAATAAACCCGAGGAACATAAGCCCCAAGAACTTACAAGACTTTGACATCAAATATAACGCCAATAATTTGGTTAAGTAAACCGATATTTTAAACACTTTTTCCCAATCACCACTATGAGAAAGTATAGTAAACCCAAGAGACAAGTGACGAAAATATCCACAACACATGAAGATCATTTATTTATGACATCCCGAGGAGAGGTGCTGAGAGATTATTGTCAAATTTTCATTTTCACAATGCGTCACAAGAAATCTACGTTATGCCTGAAAAAAGATATCGGTCAGAATACTGATTGCCCTATAATTTATAGGGTCCTAACACTGGACACAATATGCTAGAGGTTGAAGCGACCAAGAACAATATGTCGAATGGCTTGAGTCCTTTCAACCAAGCTCTCTAGAAAAATACCACTGAAACTATGCAGATCAGGGACCTCTATGTGTGGTTGACATGGACGGACTTGATTGTCACTGTTACCAATGCTAAATGAGAGACACATAGAGTTATCCAAGGCTTGAAAGGGTATGCTGAGGATGACTATATTATGGACATCATGGTTCCTTCTAGGTTTGTTAAATGTACTCTTCTAGTAGATTGTAGTGTAAAGTTTTAATGTTTGCATGCCAATTTTTTTGTTTGAGATTTTAATAATACTATAATTTGCTATGTGGCAATAAAAGAAGTAGTTTTTAATGTTATAGAGTCTTGGTTAACCATAATTATTCTTAATACTTAAAAATTGCTTCATTTTAAATGATGCATGGTGCCTTGGTTATAGAACCTAAGGATAAGGAAATGTGAGTGTAAAA
>JASDQU010311767.1:0-10384 GCA_032191745.1 Picea mariana | reverse complement strand
GTCCGGCTGCACCGAAATAGCTTCAGTCCCACCGTCAGTGGGGCAACTAAGACTGCTTGAGTTTCTCTCATTAAGTCAGCTCCCCATCAAAGATTTGCCTGAAGAGATATGCCATCTCTCTAGACTTCAATTTATGGATCTGTTATGGTGTCAATCTCTAGAGTCGTTGTCGCCTAACATTGGAAAGCTAAAAAATCTCAAGTCTCTTCATTTATTCGGTTGTCAATCGTTAAAGATGATTCCAGATGAGATATCTGAACTTACTTCACTGAGCAGACTCCTGTTAAGTTTGAAAACGGAAGCAAATATCTGGAGTTTGAAGGGTCTCAAAAATCTGGGGGAGTTGCTATTAGAAATGGGACCGTCGCTAGGAATTAAAGATGGGATAATGGGAACCTGGTCGGAGATGAGGCACTTATACTTGCGCTTTTCACAGAATGATGATTCACAAGAAATCATGGACGATCTTCCTCAGGACATCCAGAACATGAAGAAGCTACATAGTTTTGTGCTTCACCGTTACAAAGGGTCAAGTCTGCCTAATTGCAAGTTTGATCATCTTGAAGTGGTAAAATTGTGCAGATGCCACAACATAAGGGAGCTCTCTCCATTGGAGCGGTTGCCAAATTTAAAGCTTCTGAAGTTGATAGCATGCAACAATTTGAGAGAGTTGGGGATAGGGAGTCGTGGAAGGGTTCCAAGTGGATATCCAAGGTTAGAGAAGCTGGTTCTCGAAAGTCTACCCAACTTAGAGAGTCTGGGTGGACCATCAAACACGGGAGTGTGGGATGAAAGAACACTACCTCACCTCCGTTTTTTGAAGATACTTCTTTGCGAATCTTTGAAAAGATTTCCTCTTGGAATGGAAAAGCTGTTAAATTTATGCGCAATAATTTATCTCCCAGCAGTAGAGAAAAGCCCGATGGAGTGGTGGGAAAGCATAATATGGGAAGATGAGAACATGAAAGTCAGGCTCAAAAATATCTTTATACCAAGTCGGTAAGTAAATGTTATTTTTAATTTTTTTATTAATTAAATTTCAGTGATTTTAAGTCCAATAATAGCGATGGTTGAGTGAATGGATACTATTAGCTGGCTAACTTTTGGTTGTTGCAGCTGGCGACACTCCCAGGGGTATAAGAAACCTCAGCGAAGAAGATCAGCGAGATTTCCGAGGTATAAAATGAGCAGCGAAGAGCCCGAGGTCTAAGATCTTTTTAAATTTGTAACGATACATTAAAGAGGTATTTTTAAATTTGTAAGCATACAATAAATTTGTATTGATGAAGTTCAATTGTTTTTTTTATTAAATTTTTTAAATTTAATAATGAAATATTTATTTTGAGAGAGAATTCACAATTTATGTCAGCTTAGTTATGTTAGAATTATTTAAAAATATATAATTTTATGTATAGTTTAGATAAATATTAAATAATTAATATTATTTTAAAATTTAAATTTAAAAAAAATATTTTATTTTATTTTTAAATATTTTAAATAGTAATTTAATGATAGAGATAATGTATTATTATGTATGAGATTAATATTTAAATTTTAATTAATATAAAATTTTAAAAATTAAAACATGGATTGTATTTCATATATTTTGATTAAATTATTATAACAATTTAGTTTGATATAACTATATTTTTATATTTGGCATTAAATAAATTGGCATCTCTATTAAGTGGATCTCCATTGCATTGTCCCATTTGCATATGTTTTGAAGGAGATTAGTGACATGCACATGAAGTAAGGATGTTGATTCACTCTATATTGGACACTCAAGAACTTTTCTAGTGAAATTGATGATTGTTTACTTAATTTAGCTTGTTCAAAATTTCATAATTATATACTAATATTCTCACAATATCTCACTGTAAGGATTTGTGTGGATTGTGAACTTTTATACCCATGTGCTAATGTATTTGTAAATGAAGATCAATACAATTTCAAAGCATTTATGAATTTGACTGCAATATGGCAATAACCCATTTTCTCATATGTGATGTATGTTACATTTACATTTTTATAGTTCTTAATACTTATTTCATGAATGCTTGATTTCCTATTTAACTAATTTAAATATATTGATATTGCTTATTTCTAGGATGGGTGGTGAATTGGGTTTGGTGTAAGAACGATAGTGGCCATTCACGTTTTTGGTATTAATCGGCCCATTTTGTTTTCTGACCTATCCCAACAATATATACTTGTAAATTGAGAAAACTTGGATGTCGACAATCTAGCTATTTGAGTTGAATGTAAATTACCTTTTCGTTGTGGGGTTGTTTCATGTCTAGTGAACTTGTCTTGCATCATTATTGTGTGCCTTACAATCTAATTAATTATGAAGTTCATATAATAGTAATTTACTTAAGAGTTAGATTTCTTGGTTTGATTTTAATTTAGTAAATCTTTGGGGCTCAAGAAAAATTCCTTCCTTATTAGGCATCCATTCTCTCACTATGGCTTGGAATATCCAGAGATGCAAATCTTATATCATCATAGTTCAACTCTAGTACTAAGTTAGTAAAGTGGATGCAATTCTTAGAGGTTTTAATTCTCTTTTGTCATTATAAAGGAAGAAAAGGAGTAAGGGGCCATTTTTTGAAAAGGCCAAAAATGTAGAAATAGTTCTTTTTGGTATACGCATTTTTTGAGCATAATGTTGAAGGGCGCTTTTAAAGCCTTGATAAGTCTCTCTATGAGACTATAACATGTATATTCAAATCTTATGAATATAATATCTTTTTATGTGGGAAAGAAATCTCAATTGTAATACAAGTTATTATACTTAATTTATTGACAAAAACAAATTATGCAGAAAGACTTCTCCTATACCACCATTTTTTAGCTTTTTAATTTTTTATTTAGACCATTTTTTTGAGGTTTTTTTTTCTTTTTAGCAATCTCCTTGTAAACTTCTATATTAATGTATTTTTCATTGTAATTTCTATAAATCTATTTATTTGTCTTAAATATTTGGTAATTTAATGTTGTGAAGTTTATTTAGTAGACTAGACATGTTATTCCCATAAAAGAAAGGGATTTATATCTTCAGAGACATTTTTTTACGGATGCATTTTATTCACATGACAAAATTTTTAAGTAATTTTTATAGGAGAAGATATTTTATTTTAAAATAATATATCACAATTTGTGTAAAATCACATATGTAATATGTTTGTATATAAATTAGTCAAATATATGAAATAAGGTTCCAGTCATGTTTAACCTGTTTAATATGTTGAGAAGGAAAGTATATTAGTGGAATGTACATGAAGAAAGGATGTGGATTTACCCTACATTGGACACTCAAGAAAGTTTTTGTTGAAATCGATCATTGATTACATAGTTTTACTTGCTCAAATTTTCATAATTATATATTAATATTCTCACAATGTCAACACAAGAAGTCCCTTTCAAGGACTCATAATTTTTAGGCATGGAGAATGGTGGTTAAAAATTCATAACATGCACCATAGTTACTAAATAACTCCATTCACAATTTTTTTCATTSAATTTTACCTTGAGGACTTGTGTGGATTTTAAACTCTCATACCCATGTACCATTGTATTTGTAAATGAAGATCAATACAATTTCAAATCATTTCTGCTGTTGACTTCAATATGTCAATAACTCATTTTCTCATATGTCATGTATGTTTCATTTACATTTTTATAGTTCTTATTTCATGAATGTTTGATTTTCTATTGAACTAATTCAAATATATTGATATTTAATATTTCTAGGATGGGTGCGGAATTGGGTTTGGTGTAAAGGACGATAGCAGTCATTCACATTTTTGTATTAATTGGCCCATTTCATTTTTTTGACCTATCCTAACATATATATACTTGGAAATTGTGCAATCTTGGATGTTGACAATCTAGTTGTTTGAATTGAATGCATATTGCCTTTCCATTGTGGGTTTATTTAATCTTCAATGAATGTGTCTTGCATCATTAGATTTCTTGGTTTGATTTTAATCTAGTAAAGCTTAGAGATTAAACAAAATTCCTTCCTTATTAGGCATCCATGCTCTCACTATGGCTTGGAATATCCACATGAGTCGCGAATATTATATCATCATAGTTCATATGCTTATGATTTTTCTCATAATTATAATGTACCCAGTCTTAACAACCTGAGTCCCATCACTACAAAAATCACTTAGCCAGCTAAATACGAATTAAAAAAAAATTCTCCATACATATAAAAGAAAACCAAGGGTAGCAGGCCCATAAAAATCACAAAAAAAAATATGTTGATTTACCCATGCATCTAAAACATTTATAAAATCATGAATGCATGCAAACCAAATAAAACATAACAAATCATTCATATATCATTTATACAACAGAATAATCATAATGAACATAACAGAAACGTATGTGCTCATAAAATATAACCAACTGGATGTATACGAAGGATGAAATTCCCAACCATAGATATTGTTGTTCATTTTCTCTCAACAATAGACCACCCCTTAACTGAGGATATGAGTCCACAAGAAGATCCGACCCTCTGGTTGTGCACTCTCCACACTCAACGACCCAAAACCTAGGTTCTACTCCTATAATAGTTCCAATCCACCAACTCTCTCTTCCCCACAACCTGCACTACCCAAGGAATGTGCCCCCTTCATTGCTATTTTTATTAATTAAATTTTCACTTACTTTTAAGTCCAATAAGTCTAATAATGGCTATGGTTAAATGAATGGATACTATTAACTGGCTAACTTTTGGTTAACCATTATCGCAGTTGGTGATACTCCCAGTCATATAAGAACCTCAGGGAAGAAGAGCACCTAAGAGAGTGAAGAAAAGCAGCGAAGAGGGCGAAGTATATACATGATTAAGCATACAATTAATCAAAACAACCATTTTAATGTCAAGGAAAACACTAAAATATCTATATGATTAAGCATACAATTAAAAAGGTATTTTTAACTTTGAGGCATTTTTAAATTTGAAAGCATACGATAAATTTATATTGAAGTTCAATTGTGTTTCATTGTTTTAAATTTTGTAAATTTAATAATTAAATATTTATTTTTAGAGAGAATTCACACATTTTTCATTACCTTAAAAGATTTCACATATTTCACATAGCTTAGTTATGTTAGAATTATTTAAAAATATATAATTTTAGTTATGTTAGAATTATTTAAAAATACATAATTTTGTGTATAGTTTGGATAAATATTAAATAATTAATATTATTTTAAAATTTAAAGTTAAAAAAAATAAATAATATTTTATTTTATTTTTAAATATTTTAAATAATTGTTTAATGATTGAGATAATGTGTTATTATGTATGAGATTAGTATTTAAATTTTAATTAATATAAGATCTTAAAAATTAAAACATGAATTGCATTTCATATGTTTTGATTAAATTATTATAACAATTTAGTTTGATATAACTATATTTTTATATTTGGCATTAAATAAATTTGCATCTCCATTAAGTGAATCTCCATTGCATTGCCCCATTTTCATATGTTTTGAAGGAGATTAGTGGCATGCACATGAAGTAAGTAAGGATGCTGATTTACTCTATATTGGACACTCAAGAACTTTTCTGTTGAAATTGATGGTTGATTGCACATAGTTTTAGTCGTTCAATTTTTCATAATTATATAATAATATTCTCATAATATCAAGTAAGAAGGCTCTTTCAATTACTCAAAATTTTTAGGCATGGAGAATGATGGTTGACAATTCATAACATGCATCGTAGGTACTAAATATCGCCATTCACAATTTTTTTAATTGAATCTTACTGTAAGGATTTGTGTGGATTGTGAACTCTTATACCCATGTGCTAATGTATTTGTAAATGAAGATCAATACAATTTGAAAGCATTTATGAATTTGAATTATTTCATGAATGTTTGATTTCCTATTGAACTAATTCAAATATATTGATATTGCTTATTTCTAGGGTGGGTGATGAATTGGGTTTGGTGTAAAGAACAATAGTGACAATTCACGTTTTGGTATTAATCGACCCATTTCATTTTCTAACCTATCCCAACATATATATACTTGGAAATAAGGCAAAGTTGGATGTAGACAATCTAAATATTTGAGTTGAATGAAAATTGTCTTTTCGTTGTGGGTTTGTTTCATGTCTAGTGAATGTGTCTTTCATCATTTTGTTTTGTAAATAAACTAGATGAGAATCCTTCTATTCAACAAAGAAAAGTACAGAGTGATACATAGACTTGTTGATAGCAAGAGACCCCCTAGAAAGAGAATAGGGGAGCATTAGAGACTAACCTATGCTAAAAGATAACCATAAGGAGTGTAAGGGCATAACAAGATGAAACATTACAAGATAATGAGAAAGGGTCGGGTCATTGTGTTGGCTGGAGAGGATCCTTTCTGCCTTTTATATTACGAGCATCAATCCAACCAGAGGAACTGATAGGTTCAACATATTTTTCCACCAAAGCTAGATGGTCTAAGGAAATGCCATAATATTGAGATGCGGAAGATAAGGGTGCTTCCTTGTCACTGTCTGAATTATTCGATTCATGAGGACGTTTCTGAGTCCCTGAGGGTAGGGATGTGGCCATGATTATGCCATTAGATTCATCCTTTTCGAAGGGAGTGTGCAAAGGATGAATTGCAGGATTTAGAGTTAAATTTTTTTAAGCTTAAGGATGTTGTGCTAAAGCCAAAGGACGATGTTTTGGGTCTGTGGTTGGTTGCTACGCATTTGTTGGAGACTGTGATGATGTTGTAGAAGGCGGAGGAGTTGGGGCATGTTTGTCCTTTGTGATACTGGTTGTTGTCAGATGAAGAGTTCGAGAGAATTTTGCGAATTTTAGGGTCTTTCCAACCATTAGCCCTTTTCCGATCTTCAGGGGATGAGAATGGGTTTGGGGATAAGGGACCAACTACCTGAAGGTGCCCTATTTGCTGATAGGAGCAACACCTGAAAGCAGTGTTCTCATAATCGACCAGCTGCATGTAAGGATCATCCTCAGACCAATCTATAAGAATCATGTCCAATAGTCCTTGGTTGAGGTCGATTTCAACACATATGTGGGCGAAGGTGACAAAACCTTTTGTTATCCGGTCTGTGTCAATCTTGATAAACATAACCAACACATTGCCCAGGGTAGGTAGAAAAGTTGGAGTATAAAAATGCAAAGGTAAATTGGGGAGTCTTACTCAAACCGGTGTAGTCATAATAGTCATAGACAACAGATTGAAATCAGGGAACCATCTATGCATGGAAAGACCCGATTTGCCCCAGAACCATGGACCTTTCTCTAGCACACATTGGTAGTCCGCCTCTATGGAAAAGTTAACAATGAAGAACCCTTTGGAGAAAAAGAACATCTCATGACCCGACGAATAGGTATTATTTACCCATTCTCTTAACGCAGAAGCCAAGGACCATAGTCTGTTGAAACAATAGATGAGGGATTTTTTCTGGTAGATATATGCAGAGCCATAGACATGGGGATTTTTGACCTCTGTTTTTGGAGGTTCTGCAGACTGCTCCACAATGAAGGCAGAGCCAAAAATCTCCTTTGCTCTGGATGTTTCAGCCTTGGACCCCAAAGGAGAGGAAATCCCTGTTTTCATGGCGTGCTTGTAAGAGCTTGGATGAGTGGAGGATGGGGCTTCTCCATGCAGAAGAGAAACAAGAGAAATGGTTCATTCTTTATATTCCCATAACCCTGAAACAGAGAGCCATCCACAAGTTGTAGTCCTTCAAAGATTAGTCGTTGAAAGAAAGGAAAAATACCTGTAGCCTGGTGGGTCTGGGCTTTGAGCTCAAAAATAGAGTCTGAATCCTGATCATGCAAGAACAGAGAAGAACCGACGATGGTCTTTACAAAAAGGGGAAATCCTGCAGCAGTCTCGAAGCAATCCGTGACGTGATGTCCAAAATAAAGCCTCGATCTTCGATGGAATATGCGGCCGACAGAATCACTCTTAACTATATTCTTGTAACAGAGTGAGGGATAAATATCCCACGATCGAATCCCCGTGACATAGAGATCATCCTGTAGCTTCACTATCAATGGATAAGGATCTAGATTCAAGATAACCGTTGCATCCATCTCTTCAACATCGTCAGCGGTAGAAGAAATTGCAGGGTGATTTTTCTTGAAGACCAAGGAAAACCACTTTGCAGTGCTCTGAGTGATCAAATGGGAGGCTAGATCGACGACCCTCGAGAACCATGTAATGCCACTCATTATGCTATCCATGACGGCCATTGTATCCCTAACAGTGGTGGGTGCATGGCATCCAATCTATAGGCAGTCATATGGGGTGTTGCTCCTACGAGCGAAGCGGGAGGTGCAAAGCTTGTTGCCTTCTCCACTTCCTCCATATGGTCATAGCTCCTCCTCCTTCTCTATTTTCCTCCTTATTTCCTGTTTTTTTTGCTAGTTGGAAAAATAATATTAAATGTGTGATTGCATCATTATTGTGTGTCTTACAATCTAATTAATTATGAAGTTCATATAATAGTAATTTACTTAAGAGTTAGATTTCTTGGTTTGATTTTAATCTAGTAAATCTTTGGGGCTCAAGCAAAATTCCTTCCTTATTAGGAATCCATTCTCTCACTATGTCTTGGAATATCCATAGGAGATGCAAATCTTATATCATCATAGTTCATTTGCTTATGATTTCTCTCATACTAGTGTCAATAACCTTAGGCATACCTTCCCCGATTTGAGGTTTAGTTTTAGGTGTTCAATGTTTTTCTTAAATTATTGATGGAAACCATAACATTGTGAAGAATGTCCAAGTTTCATACTATATTTCTTATTAGAGCACAAAATGACATAGTTGAATTTTTACCAATCAGGAAAAATATTTTAATTTTGTTGATCGTGGGTTTACCCTCTTCCTTCTATTTAATCCCCTTATTCCCTTTGTCTCTATTATTATTACCTTGGACGTAGTCAATTTTCCTTCTTCGGATATAGTTGAGTTATCGAGTTTAGAGAGAAAATGACGTAGACCCCCGACCCTCGGGCCAAGATCCGCAGAGGATCGCTCTTCTTCGAATCCGCAGAACCGAATTAGTTCTTTTGGGCCCTCATCGGAACCCCATGAATTTGATCCACAGGTCCTTCACGAAAACTCCATCGTCACAAGAAATGCACCAGGCACGAGTCTTCACCTATACATGGCCACCAGATATGACCTCGACCTTTTTCGAAAAGGGATTTTGGGTTTCGCGATTTCGGGAATCCTGAAGTCGTGAGTCTCTTGACTCTTCAATCCATGAAACCCAAAATGCCAAAATGCCGAAATGCTGAAATTTCGGTTCTATGTGACTGTGTCATCCGTGACCACATCCTTTCTCCAAATACACATCGCGTTTCCCGACTTCGGGGGTTTTCAACACCAAGAACCCCAGCTCCTTGTCCTCGGGATTTCTGAAATGCCGAACCCCGAAACTTCGAAATGCCAAATCCCAAAAGGGATGGCGAGTGACAAGCTCCTCACTTGGATCCTGTCCATGTGACCCTGTCCTGTGACCCTATGCTATTCCTTTGAATGCTTTCGGTTTGTCGCGTTTCGGGGTTTCGCGAATTTCGGCTGCAACAGTTCTTGACCCTTCGAACTCCCAGGTCCCGTAATGCCGAAATATCGAACCCCGAAATGCCGAAATTCCACTTCAAAGGGAGATCAATGGATGTGAGCCTCCCCTGATATGTTCGGGGGTAGTGCCCCCGATTTTTTTTTTTCGGGCCGACATATTTTCGTCGGGCTGACATATTACCGGGACGACATATTTCCGGGACCACATGATATTAGGTGGTTTTTTCGGCACATGGTTTTTTGCCGATGGTTTTCTATTTCCGGTTNTCAATCCATGAAACCCAAAATGCCAAAATGCCGAAATGCTGAAATTTCGGTTCTATGTGACTGTGTCATCCGTGACCACATCCCTTCTCCAAATACACATCGCGTTTCCCGACTTCGGGGGTTTTCAACACCAAGAACCCCAGCTCCTTGTCCTCGGGATTTTTGAAATGCCGAACCCCGAAACTTCGAAATGCCGAATTCCGAAAGGGCTGGCGAGTGACAAGCTCCTCGCTTGGATTCTGTCCATGTGACCTTGTACTGTGACCCTATGCTATTCCTTTGAATGCTTTCGGGTTGTCGCGTTTCGAGGTTTCGCGAATTTCGGCTGCAACAGTTCTTGACCCTTCGAACTCCCAGGTCCCGTAATGCCGAAATATCGAACCCCGAAATGCCGAAATTCCACTTCAAAGGGAGATCAATGGATGTGAGCCTCCCCTGATATGTTCGGGGGCAGTGCCCCTGATTTTTTTTTTTCGGGCCGACATATTTTCTTCGGGCTGACATATTACCGGGACGACATA
>JASDQU010311763.1:0-13574 GCA_032191745.1 Picea mariana | reverse complement strand
CTCAACACGGTGCCACCTGTCGTTCTTTTGCTCTTCTTCTTTCTTGCGTTCGCCGCTTATATGCAGAACTCGGCCGTCTTCCACCTCTATCTTTACCTCTTCTTTCTTCAGACCTGCCAAGAAAGAAAGGTAAATCCCACGCACTAAATACCAATCCAGCCCTCAGAAACGAAAGCAACAGGAAGTCTCTAAAAGACATGATGAATACCTGGAAGATCGGCTTTGAAGATGTGGGCGTCTGAAGTTTCCTTCCAGTCGAATTGAGTGTTGGCAATGGCTGTCGCATCATCCCTTGCAGAGTGCCCAATATCACTGAAAAATGGAAAAGCCCCTGCTTCAAAAGGGTCCCATAAATCCAGTGAAAGAGGATCGAAAACGCTGGATCGCCTGCCAAAGAAGCGAGGAACGAGAGACATGCTTGCAAGAGTATCGACTCTAAGACAATCACGAATTGGAAGATTTATAATGCGAATAGCAGATCGTATAAGGCTCTCAGACTTTCCAGTTGTTGTGATTAGCGGAGGGATATCAGGGAAGCATTTATAGCAGTAGCGGGAGATGGGTAGAATGTCAAGAAGAATGACGGTGCTTCTCAAACCTTCTATCGTCGACACGGGGGATTGTTCTAGCGGCTTCTATCGAACCGTTACGGACTCGTATTGAACAGTTACGGACTGGTATGGCCATATAGGCATATAGGTTTTCTTTTTATTGTTTTTTTAAGAGAAAGATGAAGGGCTTAAATCCATCACAAGCATATGAGGAAACAAAGTAAGTTAACCTTGTAGCAAATGGTCCTTAATTTATGAGCTTTTTAAATAATTGTGGCAAGGTTTTCAATAGATTCAGATTTTTTTATGGCTGGTTGGAATCACAAATTTTAATCACTAAAATTGCAATGTGGAGTTATTTTGAGGAGATTGGGGATCTAAGAATCCATATACAATGTCAAAATTTGCAAAATTCCATTATAAAATTCATGATTTTCCATAACTAGATTATGTTAAATAATTTGTTGAAAAGGGAACTTTGCTCCAATATTGGATGGTTTTAGAGGAAACAAGTTTTATCCCCTCAACCCAAACATGAAGCAAATCTTGACACCAATCAAAATTAGTGTGTAGTTTTGGAGATAAAGGAAGAAGAAGAAGTCCCCAACAAATATGCAACAATGCACCCTTCCCCTAAAGAGTTGTCAACCCCACAGCTAGATCAACAGAGTCCTAGCAAAATTGGGAGCAACGAAAGGAGCTAGGAAAAATTCTAGCCTATGCTCTAAAGACCCAAACAAATATAAACGTTGCTTTAGAAGAGGTGGGAGATCTCAAACTCTAAAGGATGAAGAAGAGAAAGTCGCTCCTGTGCAAGGGATTTTAGGAAATATGCAATGCCATCCTTCAGTGCACTTGCTTACATAGGGAAGAAAATCCAATCGGGAATGCAAAGAAAGAGAGGCAGAATAGAAGAAAGCATCAGGTCATCAATGCTCACTTGCAAAGTATGGGGACTTTTGATATGAGATGAAGTGTTGATGTATCCAACTATGTGAACAATTTGTAAGGAAATTCCCCTCTAAGCAAGGGGATGCAAAAAACTCAATGGGAATATAAAAAAAAAAAAAAAATCAAAATATCCTATCACATTTTGGAGTAGGAGGTAAAATTAAATTTAGTTGGATTTTTTGGACTATAACGTCAAAGTTCATGTAAAAATCATAACCAAAATTTGAGAGATACAAATAATTGTCACTATGAAAAAAAATGATAATATGACTACTAACTAAGTAAACAACTTAATTGCTTTCAAAACAAAATAACATGGTTTATCGTATGGCACCTTGAAATAGCTTCTACAACTATAAAACCTTCTCCCCTCTATATTTTTTGACTCATATAACTAAAAACATTAGAAAACAACTAAGATGGCACCAAAATGGCCTATGACTACTAATTATCACCACATGGAATTGCTCACAAAATTTATTGTAATAATTTAGATACATTGATTGTGGTTTTGGCTCAAATACCAAGAAAAGAATGTGATAATGTCAAACGACCAATTCTTTAGATTCCAACTCATTCCATATGATGCCAAGTTCATCAAGTTCCCCCTTTCCATTTGTATTAAGTCTAGATTTTATTTATGCTTCAATTATCTAATTGAATTTATGATTCCTTTACACATGCATTTGAATACCTATGCATTGAATTTTGTAGGATCCTAATTCATATTTGAGTTCAAATGCATTGTGTATTCCACCAGTCCAAAAATGTCGCAAGATCTTATCATAAGCAAGATACCACATGAGGATGGTAGATAAAAATTGAGAGTCCCTTCATCCCACCAATTGTAACATGTCATCTTCTAGCAACCATCTTGGGCCAATGGTACTTCACCGTGAACTAGATCTCTTTTATGATAGCCCAATAGTATGTGTGTTATCACTGAAATTTCGTCTGCAAATGGTTACAAGAATCCAGCATCTCCAAACACCTATTAGTTTATTCATGTCCCAAAAATGCATTTCCAAAGGGCACAAACTATACAATTGGTTATAAAATCAGCATGCGCTCAAAATATAAAGGAAGCGCATGCACGTGCGCCGGTCGAAAACGCAGGAAAAACGCACATGCGCCCGATGCACGACTGTGGATGCAAAAAGCAGCGCACACCTCAAAACGACGCAATTATGATTCTGGTCGGCCTTCCACCCACTTTTGGTTCACCTCCCAAGTCGATTTGACCCCCCAAATCTGAGTTGAATCCGAGTGGGGGGCTAGTCAAAGACCTAAAGGGCCCCTTGTTGACACTAAAGATCGGTTAGATAATGCCTCAAAGATTTTCTATAAAAAGAGGCCATGGGTGCACTATATTTTCAAGAATCTATTTGTATTGTTATGTTGCCTCTATTCTCGTACAAGGAAGCTCTTTCCTCATTGGAGAATACAAGCACCATTTCATTGGGCCATTCACATCACCTCTTGAGTGAATGAGCTTTGGATTTCTTCACCATTTCCTTTCTAGTTTTATATTTGTAAGAAGAGCTCTCTCATTGGGGGCTCAAGAGCCCTCCCTTGGAGGAAGAGGGGACCCATAAGTCTCCATTTCTCTATGTTGTTTGCCCACTAATACAATCTATCCATTGGTGGCATGAATATTGGTCAATTATTTGGTTGATTTTGGTTCTAATTTCCTTATGCACTTTAGTTTAGTTTCTTTAATTGTTGTTAGCTTAGTTTTTTATTTGTTTCTTGTGCTTGATGTGTCTAACTCTTGCACTAAATTCTGTCTTGTTCAGCTAACCCAACTGAACTTGCAAGTGTCTCTCTTTTGCTCATTCAGGTGAAGAAAATGATACAACAGATTGGCGACTCAACTGGGGATAAGTATCAATTTCCTCCCTGTTTGGGTTGTTTGAGAACTTCTTTTTGATTTATTTGACTTGCAGGGATCATAACCAGCCCAATCCTACCTGCAAAAAGCTAAATTCGAAGCTGAGATAAGAGAATTTCGTTCGAAATTTTCATCTCGGTTGAGTATCAGAAGGTGCGCGGGTTTTTCAACCCAAGGTGCGCCTTTCGAGAACGTGCTCCAAAAACATTGTGTTTCTCAGTGTATTCTGCGCACCTGCGCCAATAGTTCATTGTTTGTTTGCGCATTGGCACCACATGCGCCTCTGTCTACTCTGCGACCTGCGCATCTGTCCATAAATTCAACATTGTAAGGATTTGGTGTAATATTTTGAAGGCCCCCAGCCTTCTAAATCTTGATTCTATGCAATTTGTAATATGTACCACACTTAGATTCTCTCTCCACATGAAGGGTTAGTCAAAACACAGGCACTTAGGGGGTTAAAATCCATATTGCTCCTCCTTTTGCTTTCATTTTTCCACATGGATGGCTTGCTTTGATTGTAAAAATTAAGTTGGAATCATTCAATATCACATATATAAACACTTGCATTGGGACCAGAAATTAAACTTCAATCATTGAGTATGCTCTTCTCTCGCACCATAGAGCAATCTTGAGAATCAAAAAAATGATTGAGGGAAGATTTCATCTCCCTTAAAGACAAAATCTTTAGGAGAGGACAAAAGCCCCCCTAGGGATCCTCTTAGTTTATTTTTCAAACATCTTAAATTTGTAAGGGATCATACATGCCCACATGCTGCAAAGATAGGATAGTATTGAAGCTACTTTCTTAGTTTACATCACTAGGGGATTTTAAAGATTATTGTAACGGGCCCATACATGCCCACATGTCCACAATCTAGGATAGTCTTTTGAAGCTTTCTTAGATTAAATCACATTAGGGAGTTACAAGATTGGTAAGGACCCACATGTCCATATGCTAGTTCTTTAGGGACTTTAAAATTCTGCAAGGTTGTACCAATGGCATCTAGTAAGATAGGTAATCAAGAATTGTAAGAACCACACGAAGTCCACATGTTGCAAGGTGACACCTAACTTATTAAAAATCTAGCATATTTTATCACTTGCTCACACAAAAAGTCACTACTCACTCACATAGTTTCATCTCGAATTATGGAGGTTGAAGTAAGTTTCCCCCAAAGGGATTACAAAACGCCCCACCCTTCTCTTGAAGGAACTATCCACTCCCACTTAAATTTGAACGAGATTGGTTCACACCCCCAATCTCACAAACAACCACATCTAAAAAATTTCTAAAAACTCACTAAGTTTTCCTCCACAGGAGATGCCAAAAGAAATTTTTTAGTCTAGGTAGGATCTCGGGGATAAGAATCCAAATAACTCCCCGTTATCTAGTTCTTACATCTTCAAACATTAGAAGTTGTCAAGTAGGGAACTTTAAAATCCTCCAAGTCAAGTGTTCATAACACCATAAGGCAGGGATATACCCTTGAAGGGTCGAAGGCCAAGGTCCGGTTGTTTTGTGTGTCCCCCTTTGAGGCACCCACCTCTTGGAGGGGATCCAGCCCGTGACCCATTTCTAAGGTCGAAAATCTAAATGTCGCACTTTGACCAAGGTACCTAGTGAGCAAATTTTAGGACATCTACCCAGGTGGCAATTGTGGGTTGCAATTGTACCTTGATCGGATTTTGTGTGGCTATTGGGAAATATCGCCAGCTCTTTCAGGATATGCACCCTCTACCCCTCATTACAACTGATTGTTTCATCCTTCACTAGTTCCTCATCCAATGGCTTCAGACCCCACTGTTGAGTGTTATTGGAAGGTCCAGTGCCCACAAAGCACAAGTGCCACCCGCTCTTCTACACCCAATCATCATTGTCGGCCCCTTTTGAAAATGGGGAATTGACTTCATGACTTGCAACCATCCATCTTGGAATGGACACAAGTACATTATCGTGGTAGTCAATTACTTCACCAAGTGGGCCGAATTCATGCCCACCTTCAACAACACCACTGACACCGCAATGCGTTTTTTCTTTAATCACGTCTTTTCCCGCTTCGGAGTACCATTACAACTGGTCTCCGATCATGAAAAACACTTTGAGAACGAGCTCTTCGTCGAACTTTCCTCAAAGTTAGGCTTCTCTCACGAGTTCGCCTCCCCCTACTACCCTCAATCCAACAAACAATTAGAGGCGGTCAACAAGGTCCTTACAACCATGTTGCAGTGTACTATCAACAAACATAAGGCCAACTGGCACCATATGTTGTTTTCAGTGCTATAGGCTTATCGCACGGCAGTTAAAACTACCAATGGTTTTACACCATTCCATATTGTCCATGGGGTTGAAGCCACTCTCCCCATCGAGTGCGAAATTCCCACTTTACGCACTGCCATCGAGCTTTTACCTGACACTGCTCCAATGGAGCAGCATTTGCTGAACTTAGAGTCACTGGATGAAGATTGTCGGTCTTCATTACAGAACAATGAGGCAACAAAAAAATGGTCAAAGGCCACCTTTGACCGCCATGTAAACCTTCGTTCATTTAACGAAGGAGACCTCATCCTTGCCTACGACATCGCTCACGATACCCTCGGCCATGGAAAATTCGAGTCCTTATGGAATGGAACTTATATCATCCAACACTGCCTCACTAAAGGTGCCTACATCCTTGCCTCCCCCAAATGCCATTCTCTGAAAGAACCCGTCAACAGGTTATACCTAAAAAAGTTCTATGCCTAGGCATAGCCACTCTACACTAGGATTTTTCCTTTTTGTACACATTTGTAGAGTTTTTTTAGTCTTTTTTTTTTCCCCCATGCCTTATGGCTGATCTACCATTTTTGTTATTGACAAATGAATCCTCCATAAGCCTACCACATTGGTTACACTGACGGGGCTAGCCGATGGACACAAAATCTCACTTCAGCCGCTTGGGCCCTCTATTCCCCCTCACATGAACTGCTCCACTCCAGCGGCATATGTTTGGGCTCAACAACCAACAACTAAGAAGAATACATAGCCATCATTGGTATTCTTGCCGAGGCCAGTCACCGCCATATTTACCACCTTAGCATCCCCCTAGATTCTCAGCTCGTCGTTCTGCAGCTCAACAATGTATACTGTGTCCACGATCCCTGCCTCTTATGCAAATACTTGCAAGTTAGACTTTTATCTCAACATTTTGATTCAATCACATTTACACATATTCCATGACAATTCAATCAAATAGCAGATAATATGGCTAACCTAGTGTTAGATTGGCATTTATCACATCACAAAACCATTACACATACATAAATCATGGAAAGTATGTCACGGCATATAGATTAAACATCATCAAAAAGCACCACAAAACATCATCACATGTGAACATCACAAATCCCAAAAATGTATATCCATATATATATCTCGATCACTATGCCATCAATGTTTACAAAAAGTAGTACCACATGTACATCACCCATAGGCAGGTGAACCCCCTCATCCCTATAGGTACAAAATAGGTGTCACATCACCCTATACAAAATGGGCTCATAGGCCTATATAAATACAAACATATATACACATCAAAAGCAATCATGGTGCCTCTAGAGCACCTCCACCTAGTCCTCTCTCTGGAGGAGGTGCCCCACCAGTCGACGGTCCTCCAGGTCCTAGGGGCAGCCGCCCATCATCGCCTCCCCCGCTACAGCTGCTCTGCGGATTAGGGTCCACAACTCAGCCGAAAGGCCCACACATTGCTCCAAGACTCCCTCATTCTGGATCTGTGTCCACATGCCCTCAGGCACTCCCTGTAGCGTCGCCTCCAATCAGCGATGAAAGTCCTCTAGCACTCTTCTAGCCTCTGTCGAAGGAGCATGTGAACGCTTTGCACCAGGGTCATCATATCGGTGCCTCCTACCATCTCTATCAGTATCAGTTGGCCTCACACCAACCTCATCCCTCTGGCATCTCTCCCTTGCCCGTGGCTCTCCCTGCAGCGGTCTCTCAAGCCCCTGACGATCCAACGCTGTGACCAACTCTACCTCTCACCCACATGGCCCCACATCTGCACACACAACAAACAAATGATAGCATCAACATCTATCCATACATAAACCATATGATATATTATCCAAAAACATCAAATACATCAACATACCTCGGTGGTACCAAACCTCTCTAGGAGGTAAGACCATGTCAGGATCCCGATGATAGTCCATCCCACCATACGGGTATCGCAGGATGATCTGTGGCATATGACACCACACATGTGCTAGCTCGGCTGTAAAGTAATGGCCACCCTCCCCACCCCCATGTTGAACCAATATCGATGCCCACCACATCAATTGTGGCTCCCGCACACTAGGCACATCTAACAAAAATCTTGGGCGCAACATAGGCACCCTCTCCAAGAACTAGGCCACCAAGATCGACCCAAAGGAAAAATCCCCTGAGTCCGTAGCTCGACACCTATTGAGTTGCCCCATCATCTTGGCGTGTAGCATCAAGCCCCAGGAAAAATACTCTCCACCCAGTGCCATCTACATGATCCTCAGTTGACCACCATTGATCCATTGAGTAGCTAGGGATCCATAGACCCTCAAAATCATCATTGCAATGCAATGATGCACAAGGGAATCCATCGCCCCAATCCGCACCACCGATCCTAACATAAAGTCCTCCCCGGTACAATATGTATGTGCCAGGTCAGTCAACTATCCATCCCCTGACAATAGAGGATCAGCAGGTAGAGCGCTTCCCTGAAATGGGAGCCCAGTCAAGAAATACACATCCTTCGTCGCAGAGAATGTGAGTTGCTCCCCCCGCACAATGAAGCACTGCAGATCAATGCTCCACATAGATATCAGAAACTGCAGTAGGTACTCCTATGCCCACAATAGTGAGCAGTCAAAGAACTTTAGCAACCCAGAGGCTGCCAAAGGTCCCTGCACACCTAGCTCCTCATCCCTCACCGCCTCCCTAAGGCGTGCCCAATCTCTCTCCCTCCAGTGGACTAGCATCCTGAACTGGTCACCTCCATGCACATAAACAATACTTGATCAGACATCACAAACCACAAAAACACCAAATCTCAAAAAAGATAAGTTTTTACACCCCCTCATCTTTGCCTCATGTGAGCGGTTGTTTTCCCTACAGACGTGAACATGTGCGCGATTGTTTTCCCCATAGGCGTGAACATGTGCACGCTTCTTCACACAGTTGTGCATCAATGAGAAATTGTCGAAGACAAAGGCACACATTCATATGCACATGCTCAATACACAATTGCGCACACATGCGTAGCTATCAGAGAAATAGTTGTGCACGAGTGCATAGCTATACTTCGAACAGGCACGTATCCAATGCACGCCTATTTTCCTCATTTAGGCACCCCCATACGCAGCTGTCTTAATTACATCTATGCACCCAAGCGCGAGAATCCTTCGATCGCCCGCACACTAGGGGGCCCACCCTCACAAAAACTCCCAGTACGGCCATCCATACGTCCCTGCCCAAAAAACAAATCCTAACTACTATGGAAGAGGATCATATCACTAACCTGGCTCTCGCTAGTCCTGTATCGGCTGGCTCAATCTCCCGAAATCTCCAAATATCCTCTCAAACCTCTCGTAAACTCACTATGACAGCAGGTACAAATGAGGTGGCATTATGGGCCCTATAGCTATATATAATCCCATTTGCCAAACTTTCGAACTCAATTACAGGAGCTCAAAGCATCCATTTTCTGATTCGTCTTCAGCCATGGGATCAGGATCCTGCTACCTACACAGTCACATTCCTCGGGTCCCCATCCATCCTCAGCCCCGGAGGAGCATTTTTTTCACATCACGCCTAGGTACGCATGTTCATGTTCACAATTATTGAATAATTGTTATATGTCCTTTATCTTCAGATAGTGTTCACGTCGGGTATTCGGTTTTTATGTGTGTAGGTACTTGGTCATAACTCATCAACGTAGCCCCTTCAAGTATATGATCGACACTGGCATGTAATCATTCCCTTTGAATATCAATTGCATCTCCCAGTCACACCCTCCTACATTTTTCTGTAGGATCCTCACACCCGGCTCTGCAGTACTATCACCTCCGCTGCATTTCAAGTATTGTCAGTCGGTAGCATTCTCCCCCACATGATTTGTCCCATTCATAGTCCCCTTTGGCACTTTAACACTCATGCTTCTTTCACCCCCTAGGGATGGGAGTTCCAATATTCGCACAAATGTTCAAGAATCATCCACGTACTTCTTCTCCTCATTATGTTAGCCTTCCCAATGGACTCCCAGGACATCTCGTTATGGTTTCACTTTGACTGCACCCCCGCAGTATCATTAATCTTCCATTTCATCCACAATCAGTTTTTCCATCTGCAAATTTCCCTCATATAAAAACCCACCCATGGGGCCCTCACCCTCCATCAGTTCTTCCTCCAAACTTGTGCCCTCACAGGCCAAGCCACCTTGCACTGGGGCACCAGTTTCTGTATCTGCACGTTTATCCCACTTGATTCTTTATTCATTTGGTAATTGTACAAAACCTTTATTTCCATCATTTACATAGTTTTTGTTGTCGCCTTTAGTGACCTTCCTTTCCGGACAACGCAACCCATGTCACCCTTGGTTGGGGAATTATGTTACATTTTACTCTTATTGACATCATTCATAAACCCCGAGTATCCCACAGTCCATACACCTCTGATCTCTGAGTTTGTCCACTTTGTCACGCCTCTGGCACCATTTAAACCACGTCTAGTAGTCCCTCTGACTCTAGATCTAGTTTCATGGTTGTTGCCACTCATATCTCCAACCAAGGGCAGCCTTGAGTCTCACCACATCTCAACTTCATCCATGTTCTTCATCATTTCCTGATCTCACCCCATGGATTTCTAGAATCCCTTTGCTTCTCGGAGTCGTGTCTCCCTTTATGTCGACATCAACACAGTTTCCAGAAGGGTGACAATATCTTGACTCTCATTACCTTTACAATGAGTCTTGGATGACACAGATAAAACCACCATTGTTCTCTGTTGTCATTGACCCTCTTAACATTTGACTTCAACACTATATCATGTTACGGTGGGTCTTACTTTGCGACTATTGTAGTTGTTTTTATATTTTCCGAAGACCTCTGAAATTTGTTGGGCTATCAATGCCCGCGAATTATCGACACTTCTTACAGGTGTCATCGCCTCTTTTCAAGTTTGTTCACCATCAGAATTGTCCTCTACCATTACCAAACCACCATGGAGGGCGTTGCAATTATCTACATCAACATACAGCTTCAGTTATTGTCTTACACATTTTGAGTTACATGACACGAGCATGGGGCATGCCCGCCTCGTTTGTACAAAGTTTTATTTTTTCACACCTAGCGAAAGGTTTGGGTCCCACAGGTTCCCCTCTCCCTCCAATGTGTTTCTCTGGCAATTCCTCTCAACACTCTTTCTTACAATGGCACTCTCAGTAGATTAAACATTGATGTATTTCGGTTATACATATGCTCCTAACCTCACACATCAGGGGGCATCTGTTATCACTGAAATTTTGTCCGCAAATGGTTACAGGAATCCAACATCTCCAAACACCTATTAGTTCATTCATGGCCCAAAAAGTCATTTCCAAAGGGAACAAACTATACAACTGGTTATAAAATCAGCATGCGCTCAGAATATAAAGGAAGCACGCGCATGTGCGCGAGTCGAAAATGCGGGAAAAGCGCACATGCGCCCGATGCACGACTGTGGACGCAAAAATCTGCGCACACCTCAGATCAACGCATTTATGATTCTGGTCGACCTCCCACCCACTTCTAGTTCAGCTCCCAAGTCGATTTGACCCCCCAAATCCAAGTTGAATCCAAGTGGGGGGCTAGTCAAAGACCTAATGGTGCCCTAAAGGGCCCCTTGTTCACACTAAAGAACGGTTAAAGACCTAATGGTGCCCTAAAGGGCCCCTTGTTCACACTAAAGAACGGTTGGATAATGCCTCAAAGCTTTGCTATAAAAAGAGGCCATGGGTGCACTATATTTTCAAGAATCTATTTGTATCGTTATGTTGCCTCTATTCTCCTACAAGGAACCTCTTTCCTCATTGGAACATACAAGCACCATTTCATTGGACCATTCACATCACCTCTTGAGTGAATGAGCTTTGGATTTCTTCACCATTTCCTTTCTAGTTTTCTATTTGTAAGAAGTTCTCTCTCATTGGGGGTTCATGAGTCCTCCCTTGGAGGAAGAGAATATCCATAAGTCTCCCTTTCTCTTTGGTGTTTGCCCACTAATACAATCTATCCATTGGTGGCATGAATATTGGTCAATTATTTGGTTGATTTTAGTTCTAATTTCCTTATGCACTTTATTTTATTTTATTTAATTGTTGTTATCTTAGTTGTTTATTTGTTTCTTGTGCTCGATGTGTCTAACTCTTGCACTAACTTCTGTCATGTTCAGCTAACCCAACTGAACTTGCAAGTGTCCCTCTTTTGCTCATTCAGGTGACGAAAAGGATACAACAATGTGGTTGTTCAAAATTTAAAGAGTTGAAGGTGAATCTTTGGTGTGTCACATTGCCCCATTATATTAAAGATCGACTACCGAAATTTAATGGTCTAACACCTCCCAATATGGTCAAAGATTCAATAGGTGATATAGAAAATACATGTAGGAACTCTTCCATGCTCTTTTTTTGAAAATTTGAAAGCCAAATAAATTATATTTCATCTATAATAGAACAATTTGTCTCCTTTTGTTAAGAAAATCGAGATTTATAGTGGGTCAAAGTATGATATAAATGATACCCAAAACATCTCTAATAGGAGACCCAAAATGTTGTACAAGTTGAGAGAAAAAATGTCCAGCTACACTCCAAGATTGGTTCAATTGTTAGAATGTAGCGATGGATTTTCTCTTACTATACATAAAATAAATACCAAACCTATTACAAGCACACTTTCTATGGTGCTTGGGAATATTCCAGGCATATGCTTGATGTTTGGATTGAATTTTGTTTTAGTGATAATAATTACATGGTTGTCGGGAACAATTTGAATTGTGACAATCATGATTGGGTAGATGAGCTCTCTAGTTAAGTATTTTGTAACCGCAGGTTCAAGGTCTCACATCAATGTCTAGGGTTTGGATTTTTTTTACCGGCGACTAGCACTAAGGCGGGTTACGTCCAAAGGAAAGGTTTTTCGGGGGTTTGTGCCTGGTTTTTTATTTCTTGTAGGAAGCCTCACGTAAATAGATGGTATGGAGGGTGAGATGGTGGACTACGGGGATAGCCTATATCCATGCCAAGCCTTTCCAACGCAAGAGTACTATAATGGATCTTTTCCATACTGGGGATACCCAAATATCGTCAGATGGTTCTGGAAGTTTATGCACTAAGGTGGTTTCAATTCCACTGGTCTTGAGCTTCAAAAAGGCATCAATCTCAGCGAATGAGACAATGTCCCACAAGGGCTAATTTACACTCCCATCTACTCCAATTTCTCCATCCCATGCAAACTCATTACCTCTTTTGTCATCGAGATATCATCTTGGAAAATCACAGTGGGAAAGAAAGGTTCTAGAATATGCCACATCCATAGAGACAATGTTTCCAAAAGGAATTCGAAGTGTGTTCATGCACAAGGGGAGAAGGTGGCCATGGTAGTTGGGAAGAACGTAGCGATCAATGACATCTCAAATTTTGCTCTCGAAGACTGTATCTTTCTGCTCTATAGCTAAAATGCATGCTTCAGGCAGAGAGCAAACGCCCATAATCCTAAATTTCTTGGAAAAATATACAAAGTTCTGAGTCGAAAATTATTAAATGAAATTGAATTCAAAATTACGGTAATAGATTGCTCACGCCCTGATTCAGATCTTGAGGGATGTACACCAAACATTTTAAGGCTGAAAATTCCGAAAGGTCAGGAAACATTTTTATATGAACATGATAACAAGCACATATCAGCATTTTCTTTTATTACACTGCAACATTCATATTTGTCTACGAACACATTGCATTCAACCGTCAATGTTTAAAATTTTGTTTTTTCAACAGGCGAGCGATGGACAGTGACAGTGACATCTCGACCCTAACAACGATCATAACTATATATGCTTCCACGACAGTGACAGTGACAGATATGCTTCCACTTTCTAAATGGCAAAAAGCAAATATGCA
>JASDQU010311761.1:1174-13104 GCA_032191745.1 Picea mariana | reverse complement strand
TCCTCTCCAGGGATTATTTAAATTGAATCCTAGGACAAGATTTTCAAGATTTTGACCTATCAATCCATTGATTGTTCAAATTGGAAATATTGGGCAAACAACTTGAACCATGGACCTTCTCAAAAAAACCATCACATTTAACCATCGACATAGGGTTGAAAAATAAAATTTTCATTTATGCATCCAATGATAATTGATCATTCACAATGTGATTGTAAATTGGATTTGATTTTGTCTTTTTATTGAGTTTTTAACATATTGGATAACAAAACTAGTAAGTTACCAAAAACCTGACCAGGAGACACATTTCTCGTTTCTTTCCTGTCTTGATGCTATGTTAGTACATTACTAATGAGTTTTATATGCTTAATATATAGGCTGGGGGGGACAATAGGTTCATGTTTCTTATTCCCCCAAAACCTCAGCTTAATTCAATGGTGTTATTGATCCCTAGGCACGAATTTCCTCCACAACACACTCTGGAAAACACCATGTATTTCCTGGTAACCAATCCATGAAAAGAACTACAAAAAAAAGGTACCTTCAAGCGGTAAATGTTTACATGAGTTGCTACAAAACCTATAAATCTAAAACTGCAAAGGGATGTTGTAGTCATTTAGGAGAAATATACTCCCTTGCCCTCTTATCAACTCCAAAAAATTATTCAAAAACTCTCCTATGTTGTCATATGGTATATCTATTTTCCATATTATTTTCCACATTTCTCAAAGAATATAATCATGTGCCTCAATTGAATATGGAGAAAACTAGTTGCATGTACCATGTCTACTCTGGAATCTGCCTGGGAACATTATTTGTTTTAACAAGATCTTCAATTGTAGGTTTCATGTAGCCAAAGTAACTACCAACAAATACCAAAGGMATAGATATCCCAAACTACAAAAATAKAAAAAAAAACATCGTGCCAAATGGTACTGCATCGAAGGATTTTTTACCCCAGATCAGTGCATTGATGACAAAGAAAATGCCAAAAACATTTCCAGAGAAGGTGAAAACAATCTTCAATGTGTTGATAAATTTTACAATCTCCTTTTTTACAATATCAGTGACACATAATTCTCTRTCTAAAGAAGCTATCAAAACCCTGACAAGCTCACTGGATACATATTCTCGAAGAGTGTGATTGTAGAACAACAATTAAATCATCAATGTTGCTTGTCTAGTAATCTCTGAATTTTTTGAACTATGAAGCACTTGCGCAATGGTGTATGATTGAAATTCATTGCACCAACTCATGTAATAACCAGGTTTGCCACTGTCACAATTCTGCAATAATAAGAGGACAAACATATTTCACATATAACTCTAAGCAATAAGGAACTCCTTTTAGATAAGCATTACAGAGTAGTAATCCTTTTCTTCCCATCATCAAGAATGAGCTTTGCTTTTAGTTTGTTGATTTTTTGTCATTTGCAACTGCAAGAACAAACTTTGATGCTATGCTGAAAGTAACCAAAAGTTTCTAATGAAGCTACAATCAATAAAGATGTGTTGAGTTGGTTCCTCAATTCTGCATATAACACAACAAGAGTGGTCATATAAGCCTTTCTTTTTTAGATTTTTAGCTGTTAGGAGCTTATTGTGTTTCAGGGGTCAAAAAGAAGAAAATGATATTTAGGATAGAGAAGTTTTTCCAGATTTGTTTCCAATCTCTTGACTTCCTTCTTTGTAGATCTGATTGTAGGAATTTGTAAAAGAGCATATCCTTCCTTTACATTGTAACATTTAGAGGAATTCCCCTGCACTAAAATGTTTTTGGTTGTTCTTGTTAGGGAAAGTTCCCTTAGCTTATAGATTAGTGTGTCCATGTCTGTATGAAGGTCTTCTAGGGTGTTAAATTCCCTTGCAATTTTCCAACGTTTTCATTTGTTGCCTTGTTATTCCTAGTGTCAGAGATTTTCTAGAACTTTGAGGTTGTTTCCCTACTGTCCATCAATATTCCAAGAGTAAAAGGTTCAACCCTTTTGAAGAGTGGCTCTTCTGAAAGGATTTTATCTATTCAAGTGCTAATTTAGGATCCGTTTCCAGGATTATATTAGAGACCTGTTTTGATTAAATTGAAATATTTTTCCATAGTTCTCCATATAAATGATCCTATATTATTAGGGAGAGGTATTTTTCCATGGTTCTCCATATCAATGACTCTATATTATTAAGGAGAGGTCCTTCCAGAAAATGGTCTCTATATATCCCACTAAGGTCGCCCGGTTGTGATGTTGTGCCCCCGGACCAAATTGTCATTGTGTCCCTGATAGATATCTTACCTAGTGTCACCCAGTCAGCTTGCTAATCCCTTAAATTGTCTTATTACAACCCAACCTTCTACTATCACTTACAACTTATTGTGATTTTTCTTTTGGTATTTCACAAACTTCTGCAAATTATGAGCACCCAAGACTGCCAACATTAAATGATCTCTCATAATTAGTGTCAATTTGATCTAGGTTGTTGTCAATAAAAGAAAAAAGATATATTTTTAATGATGAGATTGGATTCAAATTTTGTTGGTCATAGTATTAATTAGTAAATTCTAAAGGAAAGTTTTTCTTATTATTATTACCATCGTGCACTATGTATTATGCTTCTTCCTTATTTGTCCTCTTCATAATCTAAAGGAATATTGAAAGTTTTATGTAGTTCAATACTAGATAAAATCAAAGTCTAAAGGAGTTTCTTCAAAGTCTCTTACCTCGACCTTGATTTACATTTTGTTGAAGATGTCAAAAAATTGTTGGACAAAGTATCTTGGTATTTGTCAATGACCAGTAAGCAAAGCATCCTCTCACTCAATGAGACAAAGTGTCATTGTTGGACAAAGTGTAATTGTATGACAATTACACTCTGTTGAGGGGTATTAAATCCATTTGACTCAAAAAAAGGAACCAAACCCTCCATCGAGGCCCAATTAGACTTTGCAACGTTTAATAGTGAAGTGGTTCTCCAGATCTTATGATCCARCCAAAATAATCGATGGGATTTACGTTTTCTCATGAAGGCCTTCTCCTTTAGTTCAAATGTTCTATTTGTGTGTTTTCTCTTAGGTGAGACTGATATAATATAAAGTCATTATAAACCAACTAAGTGACAAAGTGGGAACAAACTTAACTACTGGAGAAGAGGTTGAGCTTGGGATAACCCTTTACTCTAGCATGCAGATGATGATCGTTTACCACAGGCCTAGTACTAATACGTTAACCATGCGGGTATTCCAATTATTGACTGAGATACAATTTATCAGAAGAAAAACATGCATGCAATAAATAGTGGCAAGTAAAATAATTCACTTAACTCTAATCATCAATCACATGATAACACAACGATTTATTTTCATCATTAAAGAAAAGAACTGTAAAACATTGCATCAGATAACTTAACAATAGATTTAATAGCTCTTACTCGTTACAACATCCATTCATGAGACAAAATAAGAAATAATTATTCTCTACATCCAATCATGCATGCATTTGATGAAAACACAAACTTGTCTCTGGTCCCAAAAGGACTTCTCATTTAAAGGCAGCTCTGAAATAGTTCTTAAGAAAACCAAAAATGAGGGTCTTTGCAAAAACCATCGACCTTTTGCTAATAGGTTGATCCTCCTATTTATAACATACTATTAACTAAAAATAACTACTAAAGTGAAACTAAGTAAAACAAACTCGCCACGCGATGCTCTCTTCTATCTATTTTTCTAAGAGTCATCTCAAGATATCACTTAAGTGGGTGACTCTTCTCGTACTTTGACCACTTGATGAATAGATCCTCGCATGTGTTGGCATATGAGAATCTATATGGTTTCATTGGGGCTAAGTGAATCTCTCTTATTTCCACTGCTTGTGCCCGATACTTGACTATACTGGTACTTAATTGTTGCAACATAGCCCGTGCTTTGATTGGGTGATCCATAAACTATCGCACTTGTCCTGGAGGGGTGTCTGTCACCTTTGATATTTCTTCAACCCATGATGAGTCTTTCTCAGCGTGCAACTTGACTATGTCACACAATTCGACAAAGTCATTTGGTGTGCCAAACTCGAGGAGTCCGATGTCTTTCATCACCCGATTGATCTTGATCGAGTTTTTCTCCCACTTGGCCCATTTCTCTTGGATTTCTCGGTGAGATTCCTGGGACATTTTAACCCAATACTCGGTCGATTTCCTTATGTGATTGATGTTGCTTTCCCTTAGCACCCGGATGTCGTACTCTTCAGTGTCTTGACCCTTTTGCACCGCGTTGATATAGTCGATTCTTTCCACAACTTGTTGTGCCTTCTCGTACCACCTCTCCGTATATTTACATGTGGCCAACGGCATGAGGATGTCTTCTTGTATCTCGACTATCCTTGTAGTGAATAGGTGTCATAGGTGTCATTCATCTGTAAAATTGTTGTAGGCCTCCTTGAATTCGCTCCTTAGGTACACCGCGACCTGTGTGGTGTCTTGGTAATGTTTCTCCAAGTAGCGCAAATGTTCCAATTCCTTTAAAGCAGTAGCCATCTCCTCTTCATCCCTTTTTTCTCTGTCCAGGGTGGCATCTGTGATTTCCATCCCTGCGTCAATGAGTTCAGATGTTTTGGCGTGCTCTGTATTTATAAGATTTTCCTCCGTGGTGATGATAATAGAGCGATCTAGAGTGATCCTTCTCTTCTTGGTGGTTCTCTAGACGATAACTTTCCTTTTTCGATCATAAGAGATAGCATGTATGTCAGCTACTTCATCCATAGGTTCGATAATTTGTTGATCTCCCCAGGTGAGTGTATTCCCCAAACTCTCGATGGTATATACTTGTTCAAGACTGGGTTATTGAACTTACTGCCTGTGTTCTGAAGGCTCGGCTTCTGTTTTTCACTCATCTGGGAGTTGAGTACCAATTGAAATTGAGGCATCAAGGGTAGGCTTAATACTTACTTTATCATCAGTCATTGAGATGTTGATTTCCTATTGTGGAGATTCTTCCTTTTGTTCACTTAACCCTGGCTCATCCTTCGGACTGACCGCTTGGGTCTCTAGTACATTAGGTAGCTCAGTGTATAAGATGCTCTCGACTTCTTATTTGTTTTGTGGAAGCCCCTGAATTTTAGATTCAAGAACTAGGGAATATGTCTTCTCTGGCTCCTTTTCCTCTTCAATATGTATGGGGGTCACAAGGTGTTACAAGGAAAATCTCTCTATGGCTAGGGTGAACCACAACATACATCAGTGACTGTAGAAATCGACTCAATTCTAGCATATTCCATATAAACTAATGTGCAAAGGAGGTAATAAAGAGGCCTACCTCGTCCAAATGTTTGATGATGTCCATTGTTGAGCACTTCGACCCAAAGCTCTATACCTGCAACAAGTTGTCAACAAACAATCAAAGCAAGCATATAGTAATAATATAACAAGTTAGCACATTAGACAACATAATTCATCAATATACAAAACAAACATGCCCATGGATCATAATACATATATTTGTAAGATATAAATTAGGTGGGAAAGAAGTATTTCTATTAATAAATGATCAGTAGAAGTGAAAACATTTCAGACTTTCGTATCGACACGGTTTGGAACCAAGAAACCGAGTTCCTTCCAATTGGGCCTCCACCACTTCAATCTTCCACCAAAGACAAGCTCATATAAGGGAGACAAAGAGGTTCTCCATCAATAAGGGAATATCTTGGATGCTGAAAACTTTGTTCAGACTTAAAGGACAAAGGGATGCATACTCAATGATGAAGTAATAATTTATCTAGAGTAACTTTGCTCTCAAAGTTGAATTCTCTCTCTTTTTTCCATAGCTCGGAATTGGCTTCTTTGTAGCCTTTAAAATGCAACTGAAGGGTTGAGTAGGAACGTTTCCAGTATATGGAAGGCCAAGGATCAGAGATCTCCTATCGTGACATGGAAACCTGACATTTATTTTTGATTTTCTGGCACAAATACCGATGTACATGGGTTGGAGTGGAGAATCCAGCATATACGCATGCTATCTAACTTGCAAGGTGCATACAAGAGGAAAAATATTTATTTATTTCTCTAGATTCATTAATCAGGGAAAGTAAGTCTGCATAGGGAAATGGAGTGAGGCCCTCTCTGCAAGATTGCATAGGGTGAGGCAAATCTTTCTCTAACACAAAGGATACCTCCGAGCTCTCATCATCATCATAGATTTTTATCAGCTCGCTTAAGGGGTTTGACACACTTGTCCTCCTTGATGTTCTGTCTATCTTTGGATGAGATGAAACACCTATCAATGATCCAGTCGATGGCGTTGTGAATTCAAGGTCGTCTAACCTAGTAATTTCATCAATGTCTATGAATTAAGGGCCGCTTGGGCCTGTCTGGCTTTCATTCAGGTTGTCGATAAGGAGCCTTGTCATACCTATGAGGTCTGGTTCATCTTGTAGTTGATCAATTATCTATTGTGCATGTTCTATCATGAGTAACTACCTCTCCCGTGTGTCTTGAGTCATGGGGAAAACTCTACCTTGAATCGAGGCTACCTAGGGAATTTCTGTTGCTTCAAATGCTACCTGGGGAACTGTTGCTTCTGTCGCTATCATTTATTCTCTAGCTCTAAGGGCCTCTTGAGCCTATTTTTCTATGGTTTGTTTTTGTTCGTCTAGACTCATGGCTCTGAACTTGGTCATTTTGGGATCAACCATCCTTGCCACCACCTCATCCCAGTCCTAGGAATTTTTTGCGAATATTTCGTCTTCAAATTTGTCATGGGCATATGGCCAATAGGATGACCCTTGAGAAGCATGTTTCAAGACTAGACCCTTTGGGTCATTCTTTCGGAATTGGTTGGTCTAGAATCATAATTCTAATTGGCTCATCCCTTCCTTCTTGGCTTGAGCGGTGTCTTTCACTAGATAGAATCCTACATGGAATCCATAAGGTATAAATGCCCACTTCTTATCCTTGACCGGGGTGGCGTTGTAACCTTGTAAGATGGTCTGGTAGCATATCTCTCCCACTACAAGCCGATCAAGTACATGTGCTAGTAGGAGATGAGGTGCTCCGGTGGCCCCAAATACCCTAATGTAAGTATCGCATTCGTCCAAATACCAGTGGTCAACCTTTGATATCACATTTTTAGCCGCAGTTGATAGTCTTGAGCATTCTTTCTTGAAAAGAATAAAATAAATGGGTGTGATGAATTCATCACAGATGAGGGAGTAGGATTTTTTATACCTGTTCTCCCATAAGACGATGAAATATATGTGGATTGAGAGTTTTGCGACGTACCAACTTAGGTTCATGCCGGTGGAAACGTTTCTAGCACACATGACATCCAGCAAGTATGATGCCATGTAGAAGGCTGGATTCTCCCTTGTTGTATGCATATGCTCAACTACTTGGAAATGATGGCTCCCCAATTGAAGATGCTCCCGAAAATAGCTATTGTGTACGCTAGAGGCATCCACGCCTCCGAAAATATGGAGCAGTCTTTCTCCCCATACAACCGACAGATGAGAGCCATTAGAAAGATGTATGGTTCTCTTAGGTTGGTCGTTTGGTACCAGCTGGAGGTTCCGTTGGTGTATTTATTATCTTCTCACCACCATGAGGCCATTACCCAGCTGGTGTCGTGGTGCTCGTATAATTTCAGGACGAAATCAGTGTTCAGTCACTCCTCCGAGTCTCTAATCTTGTAATACTTCTGGACCTCCACCAAAAGGAAAAATATGACACACCCACCATTGTCATCGTTGATTAGGCACTTATGTGTGTATGTGTGGTCGATGAGCCATTGCAACAGTTCAATACAGGGAAACACTGGGGTTCTACTTGTTACCACATGTAGGTAGGACCATCGAATATTCGAGAATACCTAGTCATCGAGCGCTCTCACATCTGGTTCACTATGTGGGATGTATTTCGGGAATTCCTCTCGGCTGATCTTCTTGAAAAGTTCTCCCCAATGTGGGAGTGTTGTCTTGGTCCCTGTGCTTGCCTCTATGCCTTGAAAGGCTGGAGGTTGAATGGCAACCTTCTTTGTAGATGTTTTAATAACTGGTTTAGGTCTTGGAGAAAATTCTAATTATTTTGCGACCCCTAGAGAAGATCCTTCTCCTACCTCTGGTTATTTCATCTTGAGTGCCCTCGACGATCACCTAGTTTTTGGATTTATTGGAGGAATTGTTCCTGCAATTAAAATCAATCCTTTAGAGCCTGCGTACAAAGAAACACTGGATAAAATATATATATGAAGTTTTAGGCATGAAAAATCTACAGACTGGTACATACTTGTAAAGCTTTCTAAACCTGGTTGTTCGATACTCACAGGATCTCGATAGCTTTTGAATTGATTTTTTCGCTTCTCTAGATGCTCTGAAACTCCTTTGCGCGCATAATGGTTTCATTTACAATGGCTCAAGATAATTTAAAATGGGGAAGAACTTACCATGTCGTATCAACCAATTAATTCAGGTGATGAGTGGAATTCAAACAAATCTATCGTCGAATCTATGCAACTTGAATTCATCATGGGTTGACGATGGAGGCATGGAGGGTGATGTGGTCTATCTGTAATTTCAAACGACTGTTTTGATTCACACATGAAGCAACAAGTAATGTAGTATTTGGAATTAATTAGTCTCTTAAATGCTCTGAATCTAATCATATATAGCACTAAAACATCCCATCGTGTCATTTTCTCAGTGGGTGGATCGAGGATCGGGGATGCGCCATGAAAATTTTCGTTAATATCCTTCTACGAAAAACCTTTGACATCGATTGATTTCATCGTCCGGTGATGTCATGGAAAAACTGACTCGAAGGTGTGACTTGGACCTAAGGAACCAAGAATGACTTGGGGCTAATCTAGACCGTACGTTTTCTCGAATATGGAAAATACACGTGGCGCTAAGGACCGATGACTTAATTTGTGTGTATTAGTCAGAGTCGGGACTTTCTTCAAGTTGTGCACTCTAACAAAATCTGGGCTCGCCGATGCCGAAAAGGTATTGGGGGTCGGCGATCAGGGATAAAATTATCACGTGTTTTTCTTTGGATAAGCTTCTTCAAAAAATCCCGATGCCGAAATTCTTCGGGAATCGGTGATCGAGGAAAACTCTTTAGCATGGTATAAATGTTCATTGCGATTCGGTCTTCCCCGATTCTGACAAGCGCATCGTCTATCACCTATCGGCGATATCGTTTCTTTCTTATTTAATGTTTACTCCCTTCGCCTTTTATCGATGTCGAAGGGGATCGACTATCGACGATGTTCGTATGTGATACTTGTTGTGAAACAAAACTTCCTTTCTCCGATACCAGTGAATATTGGTGCTCGTGATTGAGGTTTTCTGAGTGATTCTTTTTCACCTCTTAATTCCTTCTGATGTCGAATCTTGAGCGCGTTGGGCTAAGTGTTTTGGATGATGACTCCTTATTTAAGTGTTAAGACATTTTAATTCATGGAGTTTAATAAGGTTTAAACCAACTTGAATAGCTAATGAGCGTTAAGAGAACAAGCAAAGACAAAACATTTCTCAAAAGAAAATCAAATTCAGACAGTGCAAAGATTAAGTGGTACCCAAAAAGTGAAAAACTGACATAGGATTTTTAGGGTGTGTTGAGTGCTCAACACACTATTGTATTGAAGGAACCTAATTTATCATCAAATAGTCCACACTTCTTGTGGTAGGGTCACCACTTCTTCATCATTCTGGTCGTCCACATTTTGAATGAGAACATAGTCTTAAACCTAACTCTGGTGGATGTGCAGCAAACCAATCCACAAGAAATGCATTAGCCACATTTCTTGATCTAGAGAAAAATAAATCCCAAAAGTATGTTGCAGTAGTGGAGATATTGAAATAAATAGAGAAAATTATTCATCAACATGGACATCTCAAATAAATGTTTCATCATATGGAGCAAGAAGTCCGTTGTGTTGTTGGAGCTAAGGTAATAATCATAAAATCAACTATACAAGTATAAGAGTATATTGTATCTACTAGATATGAATGAAAAAGGTTAACATGATTTCTAAGTCTATTGTTATGGTGCCAAAAGAAAGAGTTTCATATTTTGATTCCTGACTATAACTGTTAATATGGTCACAAAAAGGCCATAATTGTGTACAAGGCCAACAAACATGGATACAACTTATAATGAAAATTGAGGTTTATTTTTCTTCTCTTAACGAATTGGTGATCATCGGTGAGGGAATGGATGGGCTTGGGCATTCTAACAAATATTTTGTAAGATCATTCTGACCTAATGGCATAACTATTTATTATTAATTATCTAAAATCATTTACTTGGTGTAAAAGTATTTAATCCTATCTATTTCGCTACAAACTTATGGAACAAGAAGAAAATCAAGTTCCTTATTAATTTCCCTTTAACTATTATTATTTTGTCTTTAGACGATATCTTACCCCAATCCAAGAAAGGATATGTCACCTAGGATTTCCTCACCTAGGTTGACAAGTTAAGAAATTTGTAGTGGGTATGTGACATAGGAAATGAAAAATGCATGAAATTTGCATTATGAATCATTTTTTATATGGAACCAAGGAATATAAAACTTATCTAGAATGAAAACTTGAAATGTTCAAAGAAGGGGTGCAAATCTAATTCTGAAGCTATTGTGTTTAGTATCATAAGACATTAGAAACAACCTCTATCTATGCCCTCTTCCTCCATGATTCCATAGGTACATGTTTTCACTTGATGAAGGAGGATCATCCCAGTCTTGGCTTCTAGAGGATGAGAAATAATGGCCTCCTACTTCCACCACCCTCTCCCTTCTCTCTTCATTCCATTCACACATTCTAAATGTCACATATACCCCTACTCCCTCTAAATGCACGTCAACATTGGGATTATTCCTACCTTCCACCCCATCTAGTGAAGATATTATTATCAACAACCAATAGGGATTTTGTGCATGCCAAATTAGGGTTGATGTGCATGCCAATTTGGCATGCATAACAGCCATATGTTATTATCTCTATGGAATTAGTACTAGCTTATTTATAGAAGCTTAAGTAAACACTACTTACTGCTTAAGATCTCTATAAGATAACTACATGTTATAAGCATTACCATAATGATTCAATGAGATGCCATCTCATGGAATGCTATGATCACAGGTTTTGCATGGAATATTTTTTGTTGACAAGGAATTTGAGCTATGCAAGAAAAAATATATTTTCCAAATTGATAAAATGGGTGAACATGTATGGAAACTTTCCAAACCATCCGAACCATTAGAAAATCATGTCATGCAAAAAATTGTTTGGAAGAGAATCTATCGATATTATATCTATATATTATGATCCCTGCCAAGATAGATTCCAGACCTCTTATTCTAGTTGAATCAGAGATAAAAATTGTTTATATTGCAGAGTACAATATTCTCTTACAAAATGCAGAAACAATTAGTTTAGTTCGTCCTCGTCGAGATAAAGAAGAAAGATAGTTGGCAGTACCAATTTCAACCCAACAACCAAGTCCAAATCATTGGAATGGGGATTATTATGGCTAAGGACAAGGATATGATGCAGGTTATGGTTATTCAACAAAACCTCAAAGATATGAATATATATAGTTATGCTCCTTCTGCATATGGAAATCAAAATCAGCATTAGTAATAATGTTTACTTGGGTTCATGCTCTTTTGTGGATGTGGAAATATGGGTTCATTCTTAGAGGTGTCTATGTAAACAATTATTTTAATGGGCATCCAATAAATTTATCCATATAGATATTTAATGGAGAGAAAGGTCTCTTGTGACAATATAACTCTTCTCACCACAATGAGAGCTATAGGATCTCATTATTATTATGAAATATTTTATTTGCGGGAACACATGTTGATACTAAGAGGGGGGTGAATCAGTATCAAGTACAATTTAAAACATTTTTCAACTTATACTTAAACCATTCAATTATATCCAATGATA
>JASDQU010311756.1:1992-13604 GCA_032191745.1 Picea mariana | reverse complement strand
AGTTTGCACTTAGAAGTTTTGAGAGCTACAAATTGACCATCGGGTCCTCACGTCTCCTGTGCAACTATTGTCACCCCATTTTTGAAGCCCCTCCATCCTCTTTCCATACTTCGCCATTTGTCTGAATCTCTTTTGCGGATCGTCAGGTTGGAGGGTTCATGAAATATCAAATTCCTAATCACTATTTCCTATGACCGCCACCTTCGCACTTCTTTCCAACCAAGTCCGACCGACCATTTCCCTATTCCATACTTGGCCACTTTTTCCATTGCCAGTTCCTAGACACGCGGACTAAATATTTCCCTTCCATTGTTCCGAGACATGAAAACAACACCCGCAATTTCGCAATTATACAAACCGATCGCTGGACCACCCCACCATACACTCTTCCCTTTTAAACATTTTGCAGTAAAAAATTCTGATACATACAATTTGAACATCGCCCTTCACCTCTAGTAATAATCCCCTTTAACACGATTTTGAAACCTGTCCGACTGCTTTTCAAACTTCCCCATTCCTTCCTTGCACTCTTCCCTTTTATGCATTTTGCAGTTAAAATTTCTGAAACATACAATTTGACCGTTGGCCCTCACCTCTACTGAGAATTCCCTATATTTTGAAAACTATGCGATCGCTTTTCATATTTTTCCATTCCTTATTTTCACTTGTTTTCTGAGTGTTGATTTCAAACACCATGGAATGTCATTCACGGGACCTCGGGTTGGCCCGTTCACGAAATATTCAAACCCTAATTCTGAAAACGAGCCTGACCGACCATTTCCCTATTCCATACTTAGCCACTTTCTTGTAATTCCACAAATATACAAACCGTCCGCTGAACTGCACCATCATGCCCTCTTTCGTTTTATGCATTTTGCAGTAAAAAATTCAAGCTCATGCAATTTCACCGTTCGACACTTGCCTCTCCTCATTATCTCTTGTAAACCTATTTTGAAGCCTGTCAAACTGCTTTTCATACTTGGCCTTGATGTTCCTTTCTTTCTCTTCCCCGTCTCCGTCACCTTTGCACCTGTTTATGATAAAATAATGCTTATATATATATATATATGTCTTGTTTCTAAATAGGGAATTATTAATCTTTAATACTAACATCTCATCATGCAGGAACCGTGTAAATAGTCAATGATGGGCGAAAGGCTCGAGAAGATGTGCCATTAATACACATTAAACCAAGATTTGTGGAGGGTTTTGTTATCCCTTCTGAGTGTTAATTTCAAATACCATGGATTTTCATTCACACGTCCTTGGCTTGGTTCATTCACGAAAAATCTAATTCTTAATTGTTCTTTGTCATAACTGCCACCTTAACACTTATAAGTATGTAATAATTAAGCTTTACTTCTAACAACTCATCATCCAAAACACATAGAGATTGTCATTAATAAGCGAATAGACCGAGGAGATTTTCCATTCACACGCATTGAACCAACATTTCTGGGGGGTTATATTATCCCCTCCATTTGTTCATTTCAAGCATCGTCTAGAGAAAACAGATGTTCTTGTAAACTAATGGCACCATCTCGACAACAGTTTTGTGGAGATATAGTGAACATCTTTGGGCATGAGGACCAGAACCACCAGAGAAACAAATAATCTCTCCAACGACCTAACATAGTAACAAAGAAACCCAAATTTCTTTGAACAGAGGAGGTTCATCCTAAACTTTATAGTTTTCACAAGCTTCCCATGGAGAAGAAAAGAAAAATAATTGTAGGGGAGGTGGAAGAACCCGAAATTGAAAGTCAGAATGTGGAACTTGACACTGATCTGGATAGCATATTCTACAACCTTGATGAGCTGGGATACACGATTCAGCATAGCGGGCCAATGTACATAGTTGGTACCAAAATTTTTGATGAAGATGAATCCTTCGTATTCCAGAGTGTTGTTTTTGAAAGCGAATCTAAAAAATTAATTATTGAAAAGAGAGATGTAAAGAATAAGAAGAGAAAATATTGTTTAGAATTTGACCTTGCAAACATGCAACTATCCCAAATATATGAACTTCATAAAGCAACCAAAGATGCTCTTGATGATTTTATTGGAGTAATTGAGGCCAAAAATGCCAGACTAAAGGACCAGATCAAGGAATTAGAGGAAGCTTTGATTCCTATGCCATTGCTTGTTAGTCCTTTGGCAATAGCCATGCCTGCCACCCCTGCAACAAAGTTAAAAAGATCCTCCAGCTTCCTTGCATCATGTAGGGGACATGTGGAGAAAAATATCAAGAAAAGAATGGAACTAATTACTAAGGCCTGGGAAACATCACAAGCTATGGATTCCCTGGGAATGAGGGAAAATAAATTGCTTGAACTTCTGTAGACGGATTTAAAAAATGAAGAAAATTTCTATGTACACACAGTCATCCCTTTTTCCTTTCATGTCAACAACATGGAAGACATGACAAGAAAACAACATGATATCCCCTCCAAAATCCGGATCACTCAATTAGAAGCATGCTGGAAAGAGAAGGTGAAGAACTTGTATCTCATTGTCCAATCATGTGAGCAAGAAATATCAAAAAAAGAAACATTATTCACAAATCTAACCAAAATAAACTTAGCCGGAAGGACCAACGAGTTCCAGGATCGCAAATTAATCGTCAACTTGTTGACGTTAACCAAGCGATCTTTCGATAAACAAGTTGATAATTTTAAGGCATTGTCTTTAGAAATTTTTTACAAGATTCTTGAATATGGTGAAGATGATGTGGACAACTAGCTAGTCGGCTATTTGGTACAGAATGGAGACATTCATCAGGCTCTGCGTAATCTTTCTATTGATCTAAGCGAATTAGAAACAAAAAGTTTCAACATAAAAATCCGAAATGAGATCAACGTCGCCCCCTTGAGAACCTACATTGAAGAATTCGTTGAAACAGAGTTGAAGCAGGTCACCGATGAAAGGCAACAGGAAAAGGTATCAGTAAGAAAATGGAAAAAATGATCATATGCACCATAGCTATAAGTCTACACTGATGACATCCTACTTTGTTTATCAATCCAGTTATTCCACCTTTTCTGAATAGAAATCTCTAGCGAAAGACTGATACCTTCCCATTTCTTCTTTTCAGGTATTACACTCTACCGTCACCCACTTTTTCTTTCCACAATCCTATTTCTTGTACATATTTCTGTTATGGTCTATGGGAGCCCCAATCCCAGTCTATATGACAAACACATTTAAATTTCCAGGAATATGTAACAAACTATTTTTTTTTTTTTTATATTCCAATTTTTATTTATTTTTATCTCCTTTTATATTTATGTGCTCCTAAACTTTTATCTTCAACTATGTTGAATGTCAAGACATTCTGTTTAATTTATTTGAATTGTCTTTTTCTCATGCATATCTTTTTCTGCTGGGTCTACGGGAGCCCCAATGCCAGTCTATATGACAAACACATTTAAATTTCCAGAAATATGTAACACACTTTTATTTTTCGATATATTCCAAATAACATTNTTATTGGAGTAATTGAGGCCAAAAATGCCAGACTAAAGGACCAGATCAAGGAATTAGAGGAAGCTTTGATTTCTATGCCATTGCTTGTTAGTCCTTTGGCAATAGCCATGCCTTCCACCCCTGCAACAAAGTTAAAAAGATCCTCGAGCTTCCTTGCATCATGTAGGGGACATGTGAAGAAAAATATCAATAAAAGAATGGAACTAATTACTAAGGCCTGGGAAACATCACAAGCTATGGATTCCCTGGGAACGAGGGAAAATAAATTGCTTGAACTTCTACAGACGGATTTAAAAAATGAAGAAAATTTCTATGTACACACAGTCATCCCTTTTTCCTTTCATGTCAACAACATGGAAGACACGACAAGAAAACAACATGATATCCCCTCCAAAATCCGGATCACTCAATTAGAAGCATGCTGGAAAGAGAAGGTGAAGAACTTGTATCTCATTGTCCAATCATGTGAGAAAGAAATATCAAAAAAAGAAACATTATTCACAAATCTAACCAAAATAAACTTAGCCGGAAGGACCAATGAGTTCCAGGATCACAAGTTAATCGTCAACTTGTTGACGTTAACCAAGCAATCTTTCGATAAACAAGTTGATAATTTTAAGGTATTGTCTTTAGAAAATTTTTACAAGATTCTTGAATATGGTGAAGATGATGTGGACAACTAGCTAGTCAGCTATTTGGTACAGAATGGAGACATTCATCAGGCTCTGCGTAATCTTTCTATTGATCTAAGCGAATTAGAAACAAAAAGTTTCAACATAAAAATCCGAAATGAGATCAACGTCGCCCCCTTGAGAACCTACATTGAAGAATTCGTTGAAACAGAGTTGAAGCGGGTCACCGATGAAAGGCAACAGGAAAAGGTATCAGTAAGAAAATGGAAAAAATGATCATATGCACCATAGCTGTAAGTCTACACTGATGACATCCTACTTTGTTTATCAATCCAGTTATTCCACCTTTTCTGAATAGAAATCTCTAGCGAAAGACTGATACCTTCCCATTTCTTCTTTTCAGGTATTACACTCTACCGTCACCCACTTTTTCTTTCCACAATCCTATTTCTTGTACATATTTCTCTTATGGTCCATGGGAGCCCCAATCCCATTCTATATGACAAACACATTTAAATTTCCAGGAATATGTAACAAACTGTTTTTTTTTTTTTATAATTCCAATTTTTATTTATTTTTATCTCCTTTTATATTTATGTGCTCCTAAATTTTTATCTTCAACTATGTTGAATGTCAATACATTCTGTTTAATTTATTTGAATTGTCTTTTTCTCATGCATATCTTTTTCTGCTGGGTCTGCGGGAGCCCCAATGCCAGTCTATATGACAAACACATTTAAATTTCCAGAAATATGTAACACACTTTTATTTTTCGATATATTCCAAATAACATTATTTTTTATCTCCTTTTATATTTATATGCTCCTAAATTTTTATCTCGTGACACATATATAGGCAACTCTATGGAATTTTCACTTAACTCTAACCATTTCAAAATATACACTGAATAGATAAAACATTGAAGAGATGAAAATGGAAAGAACTGACATTTCAAACATAGCAAGATGGATTATATAGGTTCACAAAATAAAGCGAACTCTAAAGGGAACATGTCATATATTGCATGGTTACCACCTATCCTTCATGCTTCTTTCCACATCTGCACTGCAATTTCCATCTGCCCCCACTACTTTTACTCCATCCATCTACATTTATTCCTAATTCAACTCAACAGGGACTACRCTGCCATGCAACACTTGTTACAAAAAGTCATTCAATTCTATTATTTTTTTCCTTTTAACTAATGAGATGTTTAACATTCCCTTTTAATAAGAATGGGATAAAATCTGTGTTTTTTTTTTTAAATAGTTCATTTAGTTTATGGAGGATTGACATGGTATTTATGGTAGYTCATATGATTGAAATTAGTAACCTAAGGATTAAAKATTAAATCATTACATTTAGCGAGTAAATTTAGRRGAAATATTACAACAGTTCACATAACTGAAATTCATAACATGAAAGGTCTAAGCCATCACACTTAACTAATCAACCTAATGATGCAAGATGAAAATACTAAAAAATTACAAAAATACAACCATGGAAATACTAAAATATTGCAAATATACAACTATGGGACAGTAAGGGAGAGTGAAACTTCACTCATCTATAACTTTAACTTTAGTGTATTGGTGGCATAAGTATATATAATAAATTTGAGTTCTGAGGTATCATGTTGGGTATATTCTTTATGTGAGAGTGAAGCTTCAATGGCCTATAACTTTAACATATTTGTCGTAGAAGTATATATAATAAATCTAAATTCTGAGGTATCACGTTGGGTATATTATTTATGGGGGTAAAGGTTTAGTGACCTATAGCTTTAGTCTATTTGTGGAAGAAGTATATATAATAAATGTGACTTATGAGATATCATGTTAAGGTATATTCTTAACTTGTCTTCAATATTAATATAAATATTAGTAGTAGTTGGTTGTGACATAAATAATTAAGAAGGAGAATGAGAGGCTTGGGATCAATTTGAGATGGTAAATTGCAATTTGATTATCTACGAGCTTTGTAGATGTATTTTTCTTTCTCATTTAGTCTTTTGGCATTTCTACGTAAATGAATGGTGAATATCTCCAGTCGAATTATTATACTTTTTAGAATTATCATACTTTCAATTTGGAAAATATATTTGAAACAACCACAACGATGTTGATTCAGTGAACTTGTGACTTTGAAAGTTAAAGCAAAGATTTAGTCAAATTTCCATGAAAATATAAATTGCCATATGCATTATGCACTACTAGCTTCAACATAGACCATACAAAAGTCTCTAGTATGTTGTCTATAAAATAGAATACACTTATGGAAACAAAATCATAATTTTTTTTTTGCTGGAAAGTTGTAGATATTTGTTTGTCATTTGAAATTTAAGTTTAAGGAGGAAGGGGCAAATTATCTATAGCTACTCATGTATAAAAAAAAATAAAAAATCACAAGATGAGATGCAACTCATAAATCTTGATGCTTGCAGTGTACTTCAAGAAGAAGATATAAGTACACATAAGAAAGATCTAGGTTTACTAATAATAGATCTTGACAACTCAACTCTTTTATATTTTTCTACAAGAAACTAGATCCAATCAACCTATGAACTCTTTTATATTTTTCTACAAGAAACTAGATCCAATCAACCTCCGAACTCTTTTATAAATATCTACAGCTAGAGGCAGTAATAATACTCTAACACTCCCCATTAATTACTACTGCTAAATGCTTCAAGGTTTACAACACCTAAATTCTTTCTATGAAACTCAAAGACATGTTTTCCAATGGCTTTGTAAATATGTTAGTCAATTGGTCATTTGCTTTACAAGATTCCAAGTAGATTTCACCATTGTTTATAAGGTTTATAATGAAATGATACCTAGTATCAATAGGCTTTATTTTTTTATGAAATAATTGGTACTTTGATAGAGCTATTACGGATTTGTTTCCACAATACATTGAGGTTGTTGTCATTGTAGAACATTGCCCAATACTATTGTAACCAAAATGTTTGACAAGTTGTTGATGTTGCTACTACATACTCAACTTCGGTTGTTGAGATTGTCACAATGGGTTGTTTCTTAGATGCCCATGAAATCACATCTGAACAAATATGGAAGACATATCCTAATGTACATCAATACTACATACAAAATCAATGTCTTTATATCCAATCAAGAAATCATTAATACTCTTGGAATGTAATATAACATATCATGTTGTTTCAACAATATATCTTAGAATTCTTTTCTAGCTTGCCAATGTGAATCTTTTGAAGACTCCATGAAATTGAAAATCAAACTAATAGCATACAAAATTTCAAACCTAGTGGCAGCCAGATACATGAGGTTGCCAACCAATATATTAGGAATTAAAAGCTACTACATGAAATTATGAAAAAATTGTAATTTGCCTATCTTCGCTCCTTAAAAATAATGTCTTTGTTTCGAGTGAAGTAGTAGCACGGGTCTTTGTTTTTTTAAAGGATGCCATGTGTACTACTCTAGTATTAGCAATACTTAAATTTAATAAGACTTATGTCTTGGAATATGATTCTTCAAGTAGAGGTCTTGGAGTAGTATTAATGCAAGAAGGACACCCCTTCATATTGACTAGTAAACAATTGTGTGACCGCAAATTGTGAAAACCAATATATGAGAAGGAAATGATGGTTATCCTTCATGAAATAGAGACTTGGAACCATTATCTCATAGGGAGACATTTTCATATTAATACTCACCATCATAGTCTAAAGTAATTTCTTGAACAATCATTGTCTTCACCCTAGAAACATAAATGGGTCACCAAGATGTTCGGGTATGATTATGATATCATATATAAGAAGGGAAAATATATTGTTGTTGTTTATGCTTTATCTAGAGAATTTGAGGAGGATTTGATCTAGGGGAATATTGGTGGACACCCACCTATTCCAACTGGCTCCTCTCGACATGTTTTAGTTCAACACGTTTCTCTGTAATGATGACATTTATTTGTAATTGTGGGTTATGTACTTCCAGGGCTATCCTAAATCCCTACACAACATCCAGGTGGATATTGGTGGCCTCCCACCTATTCCAACTTGATTATTTTGGAAGTTTTCATATCAACATATCTTTTTATACTTCCAGGGCCCTTTTGGGGCTTGTTATTGTGCAATTTGTACTTTCCCAAAGCACAATGCAAGTGAAGCAAAAATGGAATAACAAGGGGGTGACCTATCACTATCACCTTAATAGGAAACCCCTTTATGTTTAGGAGTATGTCAACACTAACTCAAGTGAGACATCCCCAATGACCTAAAGGATTGAAGGCTAAAGCAAAGGATGCAAGAAAGTCCCTCCCTTTCTCATTGATCACTCAGTTTAAAAGAAATTCCTTGTGATGTCTTGTGGAGATGAAGCAATAGAATAATATTGTGTACCTACTCAGACCAAGACAACACAATAGAAAAAGGGAACTTTCCATGTACCAAAATTATTTTGATGCTTCATAAGACAATGAACTCTCAAAAAATATACTAGCTGATATAAAATTGCAGCAGTACAACAGTTTACAACGACAATGATAAATTTGCAACATCCACAAGAACTTTGCCTTAGAAATGCTTGAAAGAGACTAGAAATAGCAACTTCAACTGGACATATTGATATTATATAGTCACAAGTAGAGTTTGCAAGGTCTAGCTAGCATAACATGTCACTTTTAAGATCAATTTGTTGTTTCTAGATGGCTGTAGCAATATTTTACAGGAACACAAGTTAGTTAGTGAATTAGCCTATTTTAAAGTTAATATAAGTTAGTAAATGTTCCAAGGAAGATAGTTTGAAATTTGTTTGATCAATCAATCGCTTGTAGTGAGTATACTAGTGCCTTATAGGGTAATGGAGTCAATGATACCAGCAACAAATATTAGGGAGAAATAGAAATGAGAATACTTAGTCTAAGACGATGGAGAAGATGAGAGAGGTGTTAGTAGCCCAAGGCCTCAAACATCCAAGTCCTAGAGAGATAATTGCTAGAAAGTAAGGAAACTTAGGCCCTAGCGATTTCTCTTTTCCTTAGACAATTTGAAATAAAGTATGCAAAAGGGAAGTGGAGCAGGATTACTAGAGTGCTACAATGGTAGGGCTCTAGTATCTACTTCTAGACAAGGTGCTCTTTGAGAATTCTTAACCAGTGGAAAGTTATAGAGAAAAATATAATAACTTATGTCTTTCTCCTAGGGTTTCAAGCAAGCAATTTCATAATATTTAACATGAAATAAGTAAATCTTAACACAAACATTCATAAACATAAAAAAATTTAATATTTTCTACTTACTTCACCAAAAATAATCAAGCTCAAGCACTACTTGAAGATCTTCCACCGTGAAAATAACCAAGAAACACCAAAATTTAGCCTCCTCCAAGAAGTGTGCCTAACATTTCAGCCAATAACCCTTAAAGAGGGTGCAAATTTCATACTTCACCACTTGTGGGATGAGTGATGCTGATAAAAATGAGAGTTTTTCTCTCTTATTTATACAATATCAATAACCTTTAATTACAATTAGGTCATAAAAAGGATGACATGGCCAAATTACATTAACATACATTTTTTACATAAATAACATTAATTATACCCTAATTTCATCTTCAAGGGTGACATCATTCCATTCTAGGGTGACGTTAGTCCCTTAAGGTGAAGTGCTAGGCCTCAGGTGTACAACATTTGGCCTCCAAAGGCCCTGAATGCTGCCACATGTGCCATCTAGCACACAAATTCCCATTATGAATGAAAACCCTAACTATGGATGACGTCAAGGTAAAAAATGATGATATCATGTGCTCTCAAGGGTCAATGTACAGGTGGAAAGGAAAMCCCCCCCCGGGTCTAGGTCTGTYAGAGTGTCCCTGGTGCAACGCCCTTCTTTCTTCCTAGTGAAATCCTCTAGTTTCTCTCTCCCCCTGGTGGGGTCACAACATCCATATGTTGGGATTTCATCACCATGGAGGTATGGCCTAATMATTCCCTATTATGTACCTGTCCACTGGGAAAAGTCCTACAACAACAACACGTAGGCTCTCATGGGGCTCATAATTCACAGGAATCATAGAAATTTCAATCACATCTAATAATCAAACTACCCAAACATGTGCATCAAATCCCCCTTTACCCAAACAAATGATCAAAGCCATTATGCATTTTAATAAGACAGGTTTGGAGAAGGTCTCAGGATTTCCTATTGGGCCAATCCTCCTTAAGTTTGGGGTGTTTCCCAGGTGATAACTAATGAAGGTCATGTAAGTGTGTGTGAAGTGGCGTAGGGGAAATGTTTGGGCAGAGGGCGCAGTGATAACAGGGAAATGTAGGTCTTGCCTATGGGTGCCTCTATAGAGGGTGAGATGCACCCTATCATGGATTCCATTGTTTCATAAGACCTCAATGCCTTTTATTCTTAGTCTTATTACTTTTGGTATTATTTATTTTCAAGGGAAAAGTTGGGGGACACTATCCTTGCAGTGACCAGAGGTGGCAACGTTACCCACAATCACTTCACGAAAATGAGAAGGATGGCTTGTATTGAGACCCCCTTTCTCTTGGCTATTCCACCAAGAGCCACTACCCTAGTTTGGTGACTAAATAGATGGTAGTGTCATACCGCTACAGGCCCATGGACCTAATAGGCCATCTCATAATGAGACCTCCCATCCACCAACTAGTACCTTGAGTTTTGATTTATCTTATGTGTCCCCTTTTCTTACTAAGAACCCTTTTGTTGCTTTCTCAAGAATCCCTGGGTGAAGCATCTCAAAGGTTTTATTTTCTATTTTAACTCTTGCCAGTTAATTTTACCCTCTAGGCCTTTATCCCCTTCTTCCCACAAGGCAAGGTAAAACCCTTCATGGCATGGAAAACCCAATGCCTGAACTAAGGTGGGGGGAGATGAGAGGAATAATGATGAAAATTGGTAAGTACGAAAGGAATGGATGATGAATTTTCATAGACCCACCCGGTGGAAACTCATCCTAAAGGGGAATCAACATGCTAGGGAATTATGTCACCCTCCCAGGTATGAATAAGTTAAAGAGAATAATTTCCAAAAAAACATTATGAAATGAAGGAGAATTCAGTGCAACACATTCAAGTGCTTCAAAAATCAAAGTGACACATACCATGATACCCAAACTCATTACACCATGGAGAAAAACTTACTTCTACTTCATGATCAAGCTGGTGGGATGAATGTTGCTATTGTTGATAGATGGGATGCAATAAATAAAATATGGGCCCTTCAGGGCCATGGTCAAGTTATTCGTCTCTTGGCACTCCATTTATAGGACTTGTGGGCCTCGAGACATAATCTCCTAGGTTATCCCTAGGATAGGGGATAACATCTGGCTCCAAATCAGGGACATGTGCTCACTATAGAGTGCATGATAACCTCAACATATTTGGTATGACATGTATCTTCTAGATCTCAAGAAATGTCATTAGTAACCCTCAAGGTGGTGATAACACTCCTCACTCATATATGATATAAAAAAAAGAATA
>JASDQU010311754.1:0-13574 GCA_032191745.1 Picea mariana | reverse complement strand
TTCACACAATAATATTCGCAGATTTCTAGTTACTTATAGATTTTGCGTATTGTTGTGGGGAAAATCAATAGCGGGGTGCATAGACTTTGACCCCAAGCGAACTTTAAGACTTTTTTTTGTATTATTCCCATTGCGAATCTGATGAGTCACGAGACCTCGCAATTTCCATTCCATTTCCAGCCCGCTAACATTTTTTTTTTTGTTAAATTAGACTATTTAGGTTTTTAGTAATATATATGAAATATATATCCGCGTTGTTTTTTGAATTACATCATTTAAACTTTTAATAGGAAATATAATTATAATAGGAAAATAAATAAATTATTGTTTATTGTTTTGAGGGTGAAATAGTAAGATTTAAAATTGTTTTGAATTGGTTTATTTTTTCTTTCTTTTATATAACAAAATAATGTTAATAATTAAAATATAAAAATATCTAGCCACACTAAAAGTATATTTTTTTATAAATAAATTAGAGTAAGATATTTAATGTGACGTATTTTTTTTTATTGAATTTTATATTTAAGAATAATAATGAATTATTATTATTATTATAAATTTATAGTTAAATTATATTAAATATAAAATTTTGTGGATAAGTTCCGTGGATTAATTTGAATGTATAAATACTAGCACAGCCACATAATTGTGGCTGATCAACGGGGAAAGGCTGATAAGATGAAAAGAATCCTTACAAAAATATATTAAATTTTATTATTGATTAACAAATAAATGGTTGAGCTTCATTTATCTGGTGTTAATATTTTAATTTCTGTTAATCACTTAGGTGGCAATCAGTTAGCTATCAAAGTAATTTTTAAATATGATTAGGTAAATGTAAAAAAGTAAACACATAAACGGATGTCTTTATAATAGCTAGGAAGTTAATGATTGAAATCATAGCCATTTATTTTGTGTGACTACTAAGAATATTCCAGCCAGATTTAATCCTGTCTATAAAAAACTTATTAAGCACTAAATCCCTATTAAATCTGTCCATTGTCAATAGATATACACCTTTCAACGTAACTATGGTTATTATGAATAAAATTTTGAATTAAAATTATTATGTAAATAAAATAAATATGATACTAAAAGTAATTTTTTTTCCATTATGTTATAAAGGAATATTATTTAGAAGATGTCATATCCAACCTTACATTTCCTTTCACCTTTGCATGTGATAATACATATTAAACCTATCTTGTGATAATAAATTTAAACCTAACATGGAAGATGAACAACTCCGGTCCAAGACGATTATCGGGGTTGAAACAACTATGATGAAATAAAAATAATTTTAATAATTAAACATTATTATTTTTAAGTTTTTAAATCAAAATTAAAAATTAAAACGTACATATTAGTTATTTCTTGAACTAGCTATGTGTTGATATGGTAAATAATCCAGAATGTAGGGATATTTCAAATAATTATTTATATTCATATATTTATTCATGCTACCATATAGCTATGTGGTTATGGTTTTATTCATATACCACAATGTATATATTTTTCTAGTTTTGTCAATTGCATTTTGATTTAGATAGAGTTTTGGTTGTTTTTGTGTTATTGATCGTCACTTTTGTTTTGCTTGTCACCTTTGTTTTACATGAAAAACGAAAGAGGAGATACTCGTGAATTCCTTTGTTTTACATGAAAAACGAAAGAGAGATACTCGTGAACTTCTTTCAAAATTGGTTCTTTGATCATGCAAGAAAGTGATTGTTTGGTTGTGGATTGAAAATGAAAGTTTGATGGAATCAATGAAGTTGATTATTTTTCTTTGGGTTTAAAAATTGCATGTTATCTCTTATGGTTTCCTTGTCTAATTTGGGTTATCACTGGTAATAGTTAAATTTCTCATGCCAATTGTTCTTGTTGTTTGGTCTTTGTTATGTTGTCTTTATCCATAGGTTTTTTTCCTTCATTGTACCTCTGTATTTTGTTGCATTTTTTCTCAGAGCAATTCTATATTACTATATGTTGAAACTTTAGAAGAGATAGGTCTAAGTACCTTTGGCTACTTTATGAGCTTGTTGAGGGGTTTAGCTTTGCCCGACACCAACAAGGGGTACTCCTCGGTATAAAGTCCCAATTAGACTATACACCGTTTGGATTAGGATCCCCATCCAGAATTTGTCTCGGCTGCCATTTATTGTTATCTTATGGTTTTCTTACCAGTTACATTCTGGTGTACCGATGAAGTGGGTGGTTCAATGCAGAGATGTAGATGAAGACCATGTATGTAAATGCAACTAATCTATTGTTAATCTAGTCTAACCTATCGTATCTAGGAGCAATGCTAAAGTAATCGGTGAGTTATAATGAAACCAAAGCTTTAAACAACTTTAATACAATTAGCTATTTAAAACGAGAACGTTTGGAAGCAATAACATATGTATGTGTATAATCAGATTAGTCTATATCACAACAACATATACAATAATAACCCAAAAAAATCAAGCAATTTAATATTCAAAGAAACAACAATAATTGTAGAATGATTAAGATCGTATGATAATTAGTCTACCACAAACAAATCATTCTCACTGTCCATAGAAACAACAAATATCTTCACTTGAAGTAGTTCAAAGCTTTGATCAGTTTCTACACAAAATTCCTTCTATAACATGCTGGCCCTAAGGGCTTCTCAATATTCATTAACACTGTTTAAGTTCTCGAAAAAGTTCTTGGGTCTATACAATGCTTGAAAAGCAAAAAAAAAGTCCCTGTTAAAGGAGCCTCTAGTCTATTTTATACAAAGAGCAGTCCATCCTAATTGTATTTTCACCTTCTTCTTGAAGAGGACGTTAAAAAACTATTCACATTCCCTTCTATCATGAAAAATGGAAAAAATGATGAAATTTGAGGTAGTTAGGAAAAGGACGAAAGGGAAAACAATTGTTTGTCCTTTTCCTATCAACTTTTGCTTCAAAGATAAGCTGTCCAAACTTCCAACTGGTTATACAATGATTCAATCCTTTTGTAAGATAGTTGTTCCAGCGTTACTTCGATCATGGAAATGCTATCATCTAGGGCATGTAAATTCTAACCTTGTACAATATCTACTGCAAACAGGTATTCAGTAAAGGAACAGAAAATATACAATGGCAAATACAAACATTACACAGAGATTTTTCCCCTGGAAACCCAAACCAGGAAAACCAACATATTCTATATTATTCATCATGTTACAATGTTTACAATACAAAATACATATAAGAGCCAGCGGCATCCAAAACCCTAAACCAATGACCTGGATTAGTCCAAAACCCTAATTCCTTAATCAGAAATAGAAAACCATCGACAAAGAAACCATGTGCCGAAAAACCACCAAAATATAATGCGGTCTCGATGCAGAATATAACACATACCCAACAGGGCACTCACATTTTTCTCTAGACTTGTCATATAATCCGGTATCATAGTGTGAAGCTTCACTGACTGTAGTAGATGATGTTCAATAATATAGGTAGAGACAAAGGTTGATGCTTCGACTATTTGTCTCCTTCGACTTGTGCTTTCTTGGACTACATTCAATAACTCTTTCATGACCAAATTCTTTCCAAGTTCATCTAACCTTGGGAGATGACCATTCTTTATCAACTCTTGGAAAAATTTGTGAGTCCTTCAACAGATCCCCATTACCTTGGTTAATTCTTTGTCTTCCCGTTTCCCTACCTGATGGAAATGATATAATGCATATAGGCATGTCTTCCTTGTTGATTTCGAGGGTCTATACAACTCCGAAGGAGCATCAAGATTTTTTTCTATCCAAGATTCAATGTCTGCTATACCTTCCCAGATAGTGTTGTATTGTGTCAGCTGCATTTGTATCCAGTCGTTTTTTTCAATAATTGTAGCATCCCCATTTTGGAAGAGATACAGGTTGGCATACATATTGATGATGACACCTTCTAGATCATTCCTCACTTTTTCCACACTGGTTTTAAAATTTAGAAGACTCCTTTCATCAATATTAACTTGTTGGAGCCTCTCTTCTAACTCTTTGATCCTCATATCTTTTTCTTCGTTCTATTGGAACAACCTCTGTATATTGTCCATAGTCGCATCCATGAATGCAAATCATGCCTTAGTCATTGCCATAGGGTCTTCCCTGACATTTCCCATGATGGGGACCCGAGTCACTACTGACAAATGAGCTCCTTTTGTTGTTGGAACCTTTTTTACCCTTTCTTGTATGATTCGGTCGGTTTTGCTATCGTATGTGAAACTACATAGATCCAATATTTTGGTTGATCGAAAAGGTTCCCAAAGTCTAAGACCTAAACCAATACTTGTTATCTATGCTCCTACGCCTGCGGTGTATGTTCCAGGGACATCCAAGTCCATCGGGTGCATTTCACCCTTTCTATCATCTGCATTCTTCTTCTTCCTTTCTTCTTCAACATCTTTATTTGTTGCTTCCTTTTTTGCTAATTCTTTTTCTTTTTTCTGCGAGAACTTTTTCTTTGGCCTCTACTTTTGATTTTGCTTCATTTTCTGCCCTAGGCTTTCCTTTGTCAGCTTCTAATTTTTGTTTATTTTTAGCATCATTCTTCCTCTTCCATACCTTCTCTTTGTCTCTTCTCTTTTTATCAATTGTTGCTTCTTCATCCTCTTCTACAGAACACGAATGAGTCGAGACGATGATGGAGGAAGATATCTCAGCTTCATCTCCCTCTGCATCTTTTCTGGTAGCCTCTCTTGTAGCTTCTTCATCTGCTATCCTACCTTTTGGCTGACCCTGCCTGTTTAAAACCATCTTGTCATAAGTCCTGGTGTTTTGATGTACTCCTTCTTCTTGCTAGAACTCAGTGGTGTACTCGTACAAGAGTCTCATGCTATGAAAGTGCTCTTTGATGATGTTCTTGGGGTCATGCCTCTTGAATCTTTCCTCTCCAAAATGGTAGGAAAGCAAGATGTCTACTTCTACCTTGGCTTGTTTGGTGTTTTCAAAGAAGTAGTTGTCAATGTAAAGAGGAAATGGAGGCCAAATGGATTTCTTTGATCTATATAACATTCCTATTACCCCATGTATGATGGTTTGATATGTTACTTCTTGGAGCACAAACATGTCAGGAATGAACCGAGGAAGTAGATGAGGTGGTTTCATTGCACTGTATATCCTTATATATGTATCGTGTTCTATTAAATACCAATCCCCAATCCTTCTTATAAATTCTACGGCCTTGCCGATTAGACAAGGTGGGGAGGTGAAAAAAATAAACTCGTATAGTGGGTCAAGGAAGTGTTCACAGATCCTTTGATTATCTGTTCGATATTTGTGCTCCCAAATCACCTTGCAATAGATGTGGATAATGACATCAACATGAAACCAACTCTATCCCATTTTTGTGTACTTCTGAGCAATGGACATTATGTCTAGAAGATATGAAAACGTATGGAAACTGGGGAGCTTCTTGGTTGTGCTTATGTAACTGTTGAAATAACATCTTTGAGATTCTCAAACAATATTTCTTCCCAGTTGAATGAGCCCCCTACATCTACACAAAACTAGATCATGGGTATGTGTGACAAGGGAAAGTGGGTTGCATCTAGTTCCATGTACAACCTGCACAACATGGCTACGATATATTATTAGGGTCTTCTTAAATTGGTTGTGGGGTACTGAATCTTGGGCCAATATTTGACCTGCTTGTCTGCTTTATACCACGTGGGGAATAAATCCTTCGGTGTGAGTTCCAACTCGCTAAGGAGATGACCATCTAGATTTTTGTTTTCGGCCTCAATATGGTAACACTTAGCTAAATCATTGGTCCTGAAAGAAGCTATTAACTCTTTTCTTTCATTAGAGACATACCTACTATCTACATTTGTGTTTTTCAAAATCCAATAAATGGTGTCCTCATAAGGGAAAAATATTGGATGTGATGCCACTATGAAAATTCTTGATTTTATGATGTTTCTAAACAATTGGAGTTCATCTGGTTCCTATGCCTCCATCAAGAAGTTTGATTTCTTAAACATGTAATATAATTATCCCCATTTTAAAGTCTCTCCCTCTTTGTCCAGTAGTCCTAACGTATTGTCGTATACAACCACGACACTTCATGTCTCTACTGTCTGCTGGAGCTGCCATATGGCTCAACCACGGTTGGTTTCATTGTTTTATTCTTTCGTGGTGACATGTTTGAATCTGCAGACATGATCAATTTAGAACATGTTGTTTGGAAATAGTTAAATAATAATACAATTATAAGAATTAATGGAAACAAGTCATGTCAAGCTGCTTCTTGAAAATGTCAAGTTAATAGTAGACAATGCTTAGTAAGGTTTTGGGGTAAGAACCTTGGGTATCATCTTGGAAAAGAAAAATCAGAGAAAAATAAAACAACTTCCTTAATGTAGATCGAAGGAGTTAAAAGTTACTCCTTCGAGCATATCGGGAGAGTTATTAGAAACTCCTCTGAGCATATAGGAGGAGTTAATAACAAATCCTCCGAGCACATCGAAGAAGTTTTTAGTAACTTCTCTTATATGTATTCAGAAGATGTTAGTCGAAATTTTGGGGTGCTCGAAGAATCTACAAGGAACTCCTCCGATCATATTGGAGGAGAATCTACAAGGAACTCCTCCGATCGTATTGGAGGAGAATCTACAAGGAACTTCTCCGATATGCTCAGAGAGTTACTAAACAAGTTTCCAAATTGAGTTTTTTCGCGAACACAAAGAATGACAGGGAACACTTCAACTAGCCTAAAGGAGGATGAGGGACATTTAGGGCTCACTTAGGTAAAGCCTCCATGCCTTAGACGAGTTTGGAGGAGGTTTTCTATGGTTAAAATTGAGAATAGAAAATGTCGATTGTGGCTTGAGAAGGGGGAAAAGTCGATCATTTTCATACTATGTAGCTAGGAGTGGATTAAGAACAGGTTTAAGGATGGAAAAAACATGAAGGGCTTGGATAGGGTGAAGTGAAGAATGGCCAGAAAGTGATAGATACGGTCTAGGGAAAAGGGAAAAACAAAACCAAAATAAAGAAACAAAACCTAACCCTATCTTAAAGAAAAGGAGAGAGGGAGGTAACCTTACTCAGCTTATGTTTCCACGTGTTAGGAAAGGATAAGGGGTTGTTTGAAGGACGTTCAACTTGGCTCCTTTGTTCTCCATTTTCTTGTTCAATTGCAAGTAGCCGAACAACAATAGTCTTAACCCCGTTTCATTTTATAGCCTCACGGTCAATAAATAACATTTAATGCGGTAGTTAGGTCGAAGGGGTTTAAAACAAGTTTTCCAAACTGTTCGGAAGAGTTAAGTGTAACTCCTCTGAACATATCAAAGGAGTTAGAAGTAACTCCTCTAATATGATCGAAGGGGTTCTCCTCAACTCTCGCGATAACTTTGTGTGTTAGAACGATCAACAATAATTGATTCAGATTTTATGAGCAGAATGAAATGAATACAGATTATTAAAATATGCTTAACACGGAATAACCGAGATACAGTAAAATTGGTTTTCTATTCAATAAGGAAATAAGTTGAAACTATAAAATGCAGTGGAAAACAAGCTTGCTGGAATGGTGGTGGTTTATCTCTGAGAAGAGATGTGATGGTTGTGCTCATTCACAAGAAGATGATTACAATGAGGCTCTAAAGGCCTTTTTACAATAAACATGAATGTAAAAAAACCCTAGACATCCAAAAACCTAACCCTAGGAGATGAAGCGCCAAAAGTCATGTGGGCCCTGTTTGGGTAGGTTCATACATGAACTTCCTGGGGTCGTAACTTCTGCATACGATATCCATTTTGGGTGCATGATAGCCCATTGGAAATTTTTCTCCGAGGATTACACATTTTTATGCAATTTATCAAAGGGAATTTTTTACTGTCGCGAGCCCTAAAAATGTTGTTTAGGGCCTCAAAAAGACCCCGCAAGTCAGGGACCCAAAAAATAGGAAAAAACTACCAAACTGGAAAACTGCCAAAATGAACTAGTTGGAATAGGTGGGAGGCCATCGAAATCCATCTGTGTAACACTCTTTCATACTGTAATGCTCTGATACCAAACTGTAACGCCCCCATTCCGGGTTTCCGGGCAGGCGCTAGTTCGCAGAATAACAATCTCATACTTAATTCTATATATAAGACATGCATTTAAGCAAATGAAACACATTTAAACTTCAGAGTAAATATAATAATTACTACTATTATAAATAATCAATGGCTTTAACATTAATTCATATGCACAACAAAATACATGATAAAAATAAATACACAAACATGCAGAAATGTAATTAAAACATCATCTGGTACTTATCTTTGAAACGGTGGTAATTCCACCAACCAAGTGTAGGCCTTCCACGAACCTCCCAACCTTAGACCACTCTTCTCATCAAGCTCAGCAGTGGTCACCCCCGAGCTGGGACTAAGCTCCACCCCAAGGCAAGGAATCCTAGGCTAGGCTGAGGTTACAGGGAAAACACCTGGTCACAAGGAAGGAATTCTTTCCCAGGAACCACTCATACTCACTGCCCATAGACTCTCCTTCCCCACATGCCTGTTCCAACCTAGGAGTATACACCTTCTCTGTCACTTAGACAGTCCTTCGGCTGCTAACCTCCCTTGCCTTGGGTTTCCACAACAGACCGGACCAGAAGTCTTCGAGCTTAGTGGCAGCTGCAGGGTTCCTTCCAGGAGTTCTCTCCTTCCTCTGCACACTCTCTCACCTGGAGAGAATCGCTCACAGGCCAAGCAACCTATTCTTCCAACTTCAACCACCTCTCTCACCTAGAGAGAGTGTTGTACGACTGGCCAACAAGCCACACAGGTTCAAACACTACACATCCACCACCGTCAATGGGAATCCAGACACGAACACCCTAGGGTAGCTATAGACAGGTGCAACAACATAACCAGGCTTAGCAGGGATGAGACACTTCCGTTTTCTCAATCTGGCAACATGGGATAGACTTACACTCTGGATTCTCAGGGATGCGTGATGAGTTGTCCATGCAGGGGTCGATTCCGACTCCATGGTTTAGAGCAGAGAAGGGTTGTACCCTCTTTCTAGAACAAACACAAACTTTTTTCCCCGAAATCAACACAGGCTTCTGGTTCCGCAGATGTACAGTTCAGACGGTCGGGTAGAATGGAGGAGGAACCGCTAACATGACTCATCTCAGCCATTTTATTTTCATGCGCCTGGGTTGACACTTGTCACCCATGCAACTGCATGCGTTCCTTCAGCGTGCATTCCTTCCATTTGGAAGTTGCTTGTCCTTCCAAAAAGAACTTGGGACAAAACATATTATTCACATGTCTTTTGGAATAATATTAAAATATTATTCCCCAAGGAGTTAAGCCCCGAGGCTCAACACTTAGTCCCTTTTCCCACCTTCCAGCCCCTAATCCCTTGCCCACACTGTGGAATCTTAGTCCCCCATCACTCATTTATCATGGTCGGTCTGCACGCGGCGGTGTTTATATTTTTATTAATAATGTGCATAGATACATGTACAAAATCAGGCTCTTGGTCTTCAACACTTAGGATCTCTGACCTAATAATCACATAAGCCCACCAGCTTATATTAACTTGGCTCACCAGCCTATAAAAACATAATTAAAATTCATTTCATAAACATGATTTACAACAGGGCTCGGCCTTGGGGACATTACAATCCCCCTCCCCTTATTTCTGCACTATCCTCAGTGCAACTTTACACTGCATTTGCAAGCTTTTCAAAATTTTCAAAAAGATGTGGGTACTCTGCCCGCATAACATATTCATGCTCCCATGTCATGTCCTCAGGACCGTACCAGGTCCACTGGACCTTTACAAGCCCTATAGCTCGATTCTAGAGCTGTTTGTTTTTCCTGTCCAATATGCACATAGGATGCACTTGCAGGACACCTTCTTGTTCCACCTGAATCACATTCCAATCGATAACATGATTAACATTAGGTATATATTTCTTAAGCAATGAAACATGAAACACATTATGTACAGTCATAGATACAGGTAATGCAAGCATGTATGCAACTGGCCCAATCCTTTCCAGGATTTCAAATGGCCCACAAAATCTGGCCGCCAACTTGGTGCAACTTCCTAGCTTCAGGGAACTCCTGTTAGTTTTCACTTTCAGGAAAACATGATCACCCACTTGGAATTCTCTATGGGTTCTGTTCTTATCAGCATAACTTTTATGCCTGTCCTAGGAAGCTTTCAAATTCTGCTTAATTTTTATCATTTGGTCCTCCGTCTCCTTGAGAAACTCTGGCCCAACTACTGCTCTGTCACCTGGATTATCCCAACTCACTGGAGTGGTGCACTTTCTTCCATAAAGTTCTTCAAATGGGCTCATCTTCAACGATGCATGACACCCATTATTGTAGGCGAATTCTACCAAATGCAGGTAGTCTTCCCATCTTGATGGTTTGTCCATCACGTACATTCTCAGCATGTCCTCTATTACTCTATTCACCCTCTCTGTCTGTCCATCAGACTTGGGATGATATGCTGTACTAAAATTCAGATTCGTTCTGAATCCTTTGAACAATCCTTTCCAGAAATTCGAGGTGAATTTCGGTTCCCTATCAGACACAATCATCTTAGGAATTCCGTGCAAGCATGCCACTTCTTTTAAGAAGATATCAACAACATCTTTTGCCTTGTGAGTGGTTTTTAGTGGAATAAAATGGGCAGATTTTGTAAGCTTTTCCACCACAACCATGATCGAATCATGTTGCTTGCTCGTTTTGGGCAATCCTGTAATAAAATCCATGGTCACCACTTCCCACTTCCAATTAGGAATGGGCAAAGGCTGCAGCAACCCTGCTGGGTGCCTATGCTCAGCCTTAACTTTCTTGCATTCCATACATCTGGCGATGTATTCAGCAATCTCTCTCTTCATACCTGGCCAAAAGTAATGGCTCTTGACTGCTGCCACGATCTTCTGATATCCAGGGTGTCCCGCATAAGTCATGTTATGCATTTCTCTTAGAATCGCAAGTTTCAAACCCTGGACATTGGGTATATACACTATGTTTTTGTACATAAGTATTCCCTCAGCTTCCAAGGTGTAATTTTCCTCTTTCCGTGGTCTCTCACCCTACTGTAGCTTTGCTACCAAGTCTCTATACTACAAATTTGCATTTGTAGCTTCCAAAATTCTATACTTAATATCAGTCCTGTACATGCTAATGGTTGAAGCATGTAAGTGGTGCACCTTTGTGCTGAGTGCATCGGCCACCTTGTTTTCCTTCCCTTTGATATGCTTGATATCAAAGTCGTATTCACACAGAAACTCTAGCCACCTACTTTGTCTAGCGTTTAAAGTTGGTTGATCAAACAAATATTTCAGACCGTTATGGTCTGTTCTGAGTTCAAATCTCATTCCCATGAGGTAATGTCTCCACTTCCTCAGAGCATGAATGATTTTTGCCAACTCCAAATCATGGGTTGCATAGTTCTTTTCGTGCTCTTTTAATTTTCTGGACTCATAACAGATTACGAATCTATTCTAATTGAGGACCCCTCCCAATCCTTCTTTGCATGTATCAGTGCATACTATGAAATCCACATTTGGATCTGCAATCCTCAAGATTGGAGCGTTGGTTAACAACTACTTCAATCACTGGAAACTTTTCTCACACTCTTCAGTCCACTGAAATTTTTTCTCCTTCCTTTGCAAGGAAGTGATAGGGTGAGCTATCTTTGAGAACCCTGCTATAAACCTTATGTAGTAGCTCGCCAGACCCATAAAGGATCTGACTTCTGCCACATTCCTTGGTGCTGACCATTCTCGGATGGCCTCAACCTTCTCAGGATCCACAACAATCCCTTCTTCAGAAATAATGTGCCCCAAGTAATGGATCTACCTTTGGTAAAATGAGCATTTTCTCAATTTGGCATACAATCGGTGTCCTCTCAACACTTGCAGCACCAGTCTCAGGTGTTGTTCATGCTCTTCCTCTGACTTGGAATACACCAATATGTCATCCAGGAAGACTATGACAAACTTGTCTAAATAGTCCCTAAATACACCATTCATCAAGCACATAAAAACAACAGGTGCATTTGACAGTCCAAACGGCACCACTGTGAACTCGTAATGACCATACCTTGCTCTAAAGGCGGTCTTGCTGATGTCCTCATCCTTTATTATTACCTGGTGATATCTTGATCTGAGATCTATCTTCAAAAATATTTTCGCACCCTTCAATTGATCGAAAAGATCATCGATCCTCGACAGAGGATACTTGTTCTTGACAGTTACCTTGTTCAACTACCGAGAATCAATGCACAGCCTCAACGTCCCATCCTTCTTCTTCATGAATAGGACCAGGGCACCCCAAGGTGACATGCTGGGGAGAATGTACCCCTTCTTTAGAAGCTCTTCAAGCTACAATTGCAACTCTTTCAGCTCTGGCGTACTCATTCTATAAGGAGCTTTCGACACTGGAGCTGCTCCAGGCTTCAAATTTATAGAAAAATCAATGTCTCTCTTCGGAGGTAGTCCAGGTACCTCCTGAAATACGTCCTTGAAATCTGTGAGTACCTCATGGTCTCCAATCCTTGAGACTTCATCTATGGATGCTTCCTCCACATGGGCTGCAAATAATTGACAGCCTTTTCTGTAGCACTTCTTCAGCTGCATGGCTGAGATTTCTCTAACAGCCACAACTCTAGGAATCCCTTGGACTGTTTTCCGATTCTCCTACTCATCCAGGCATGTAAACCTCTTGTTACGACAGTCCAAGAGGGCATGGTGCTGGTCCAACCAGTCCATTCCAATTAAACAGTCATAAGATCCTAAAGGCAGAATATTCAATTCAGCCTTCGTGCTTAGTCCTTTCATGTCCACAGGACATGACTTCACCAACTCAACGACTTTCCTCTTGGTTCCTGTAGCCAGCTGCACTAACCAAGACTTTTCATGTTTGCTTCTTGATAAATGAAAACTTTCCACCACCCTAGGATCTACATAACTATGGCTAGCCCCTGAATCGATTAAAATAATAAATGGTCGGTTGTTAATCATACCTTCCACTTCAATCATGTGTGATTGAAATTCTTCTTGCTTGTTGTCTAGGGATGTGTAGATCCTTAGCATTCTCCTGCCCATATCCTCCACTATTTCAGCTTGCTGAACATTGTGGACGGTTCTCGCTTTATCTTATCTGTGGGGGCAGTCTCGGTACCTATGGTTTCCTTTACAGCCCCAACACTCCATAGGTGGAGGTCCGGGCGTTTGTTCACCCACTTCAGCCTTCCTGGGCTCTCTAAAAGGTGATTTTCCCTGAGGAGTGTTTCTGAAAAAGGGATGCTTGTTTCCCTTCATCCTCTCCTCTTTCCTGAACTTCTTCTAATCATCCCAAGCCTTCCAAAAAGTAGGCCTTTCTCTTTGTTGTTCATACAAGCATTTTGCCCTTCTTATTGTTTCTTCCATAGTCTTAGGATCATCATACTGGATCTTGTCACTAATGGAAGGTGGCACTCCACTCAGATATATCTGAATCTTGACAACCTCATCTTTGATGAATGGAACATACTTCAGTAGTTCCAAAAACCTTCGTTCATATTCATCAATGGTCATGCTGCCTATCT
>JASDQU010311752.1:0-13574 GCA_032191745.1 Picea mariana | reverse complement strand
CTCTCTCTCACACACACACACACACACACACACATTGATCTATGCCCACCCAATTTTCACCTCTCTCCCTTCCTCCTTGTTTCCCTCTTTCTTTTTCCCTTACAATCCCCCATATCTCTCTTTAACTCTCTCTCCCTCCCTCCATCTCTCTCTCTACCCCATCCCTCACCCTCTATATCTCACTCTTCACCTCTCACTTTCTCCCCCCCTCTCTTTCATTCTCTCCCTCCCTCCCTCCCTTCTACATTTACCACTATTAGAAAAAAAACAATTTTGACATAGTTATTCACGATTTCTATGAATAAAATTTGTATATTCGAAAAGTTAATTCAATATCCTATGTTTCATATTCTTACACCATATTCAAATTCATTGTAAAACTACCTTGAATAATCACTCCAAGTTAACAATTTTTTGTTTTTCTAGGTTTGCATTACCTGTAACGCGTCATGCGATACCATCATTATCTTGCACTCACCCATATTTTCTTTAGTTCAATGAAAAACAAGGTTCCTTCATATCTATAACAACTATATTTTCGTATAGTGTTGTGGTTACCTGTAAACAACCAACATACAACATAACAACAACCTTGTTTTTGTAGCAATCAATTGTTAATTTTCATAAATAAACATCATTTTACACGGAATTTAACTAAGACCTTTTAGCAACACTTCTCTTGTTTATTTTAATAAAAAAACATATCAAATATTGAGGGAAATACCTCTTTACTTGGTCGTATTGTATTTCCTTAGTTGTATGGTTATGGTGTAGTCTACTAAGAAAAAACTTTCTTATGAATCCTCCCTCACTACTTGTTCAAAGTGGAAGAACAATCCTCCCTGCCAACTAGGAGCTTAACTAGCTTCCAAGCCTCAGATAACCACTTTGCTTTCCTATCCCTCCATGCGAGGGATCCAAGAACAACAATGCATAGATGTTCACTTTAGTATAATTTCATAATAAACAAATGACAAAAAAAAAAAGATTTTTCTAACTAAAAAAAAATGAGAAATAGAAACCCCAAGTACTTTTTCATTCCCAATATTTATAACCTCCCCATGCAAATCCCCCTAAGCCTCCTCAAACTACACCCATTACTAGGTTAAACACCATTACCCTTAAGCTCCTAGATAATAAATTGTCAAGGATAAAAAGTATCTCAAATCACATGTTGAATCATTAATATATTTGACATTTAAATCAAGATTAATGAAAACCAACCATACACATTTATTACAACCATACCAAGGTCCTACTAGTTATGCGAATGAATACCTATCATGTCTTTAGATATTTTGAGTGCATATAATATAATTTCCAAGAAAAAAAATGTAATAATGATCCTAATTATAAACAATTGATTCCCTAACATAAGCATACTAGTGTATGCACCTCAAGGGTGTTTACGTAGCTATGTAGCTACCATATACATACCTTTCACATGTACTAATAACAATAATAAATCAATGCTTCTAATGCACAATTCCTTTCTATCCACAATCATGCATGCATGGAAATAATAAAAGTAAGTACATTATATAATAACTTCTGTTGACAATAATAACAATGATTCAATAACATGCTACATAGATAATCACCCAACAATTATAAAAAATGAACTAGACAAGTGCATTTAGGAAATATGAAAATACAATCACGATGCCCTATAACAATGGATGAAGCAACCCAATTCATATCATGATCCCTTCTAGACTTGGATTCTCTCTTGAACACCTAATCAAATCTACTTCCATATTCCATCTCTCATATCCTCCTCTTCTATAATATACTAGAGAATTGACTATATCAAACCTAACTATGAATATAATCATAAGGTCGAAGCATTAACTATATCAACCTAACTTCCACAATAGGGAACTAGCAATTGTTATCACACAACTAGGAGAGTGTGGCTAACACTATCCTCCCATGACTCTAGGTTTTAATGGATACATGGTGGGTAACACATCCACTCCTTCTAATTGAACCAGGGTCAACTCCCTTACATTGAGTCCCAACCATACTATATCACTCTTGTTATAAGAGCTTCAAATAACCCCTCTATGTAAGCCTTGCTTCTCATAAAAGCCACACCTATCCATGAATCATAGTAGTATTTGAAAACATAATCAAAATCATAAATAAAATTACCATGCAATGATCTTCCTATTGTTTATGAAATACAATTTACCTCAACACTACATCGATTTAGCTCTTCCATATCCCATCAACCTATAGGTTAACACAGAAATGGCTCACAAAACACTTTCATGCAATTATCCATCATTATGCACTAATGACCAATCAACAAGTGTATATATATTCACTTAAATCATGCATTGCATCTATATATGTACATAGAAAAAATCCTAAGCTAATATCCATGTGGGGATAATTTAAATATTTTAATTACATAACTAAAATGGAATCACATAACTATGATCATCATAAACATGCAATAAAAAAAATATTGCACTATCAACATGTAGGTGTATCAAATAGGTCCAAATGTATATACATCAAATGTCGTCATTAGTGTAGTTGAGTCTAATCAAATACTAAGAAAATAAAAATAATTTTTTGGTTTCCTAAGGCCAATATGTGGGGTGATATATATATTAACCCTTTAAGAAACTTCATCCCAAAGTCATAGTCAAGTAAAAAGCGCAAAGTAATCTTGACACATGGTCTTTGTGTTCTCCTAATAACAAATCTCATGATGCATTTTTTTTATGCTCATCCATTCTTGACCATGGTCATCCATAGTCAACCATAGCCAACCAAACTTAATATAATCACCCATGGTCAACCATAGTCACCCATCATCAAGAATAGTCAACCATGGTTAATAATAGTCAACCATACTCACCCACAGTCAACCATGGCCAACCTAAGTCAACCATGGTCAAATATGGTCAACCACACTGAACCGTAGTTAACCATACTCAACTAAACTTAAGCATGGTCAACCATAGTCAACCATAGTCAACCAAGGTCAACCATAGTCACTGATAGTCAACCAATATCAACCATAGACAACCATGGTCAACCATAGTTAACTGTGGTCATCCATAGGCAACCAAACTCAGAGTAGTCACCCATGGTCAACTATATTAAAAAAAACTCAACCATGGTCAACCATACAAACCCATTATCATCCATACTCAATAAGGGTCAACCCTAGTCAACCCCATTCAACCATAGTAAACCATAGTCAATCATACTCAACCATAGTCAAACATGGTCAACTATGGTCAACCATAGTCAACCATGGGAAACCATAGTCAACCAAGGTCAACCTTGATCACCCATGGTTAATCATAAGAAACCATAGTCAACCATATTCAACCATAGTCAACCATGGTCAACCATAGTCGACCATATTCTACCATCATTAAGCATACACAACCATGGTCTACTAGTCCTCCCCTGCACATTGACCATCAACTAACACAACCACATTTGAGTTAAAGTAGTTGATATGCACTGCCATTTTCCACCTTTTAATACTAATAGGGTCGATCATGTACATCAACCACTTTTACTAAAATGTGGTTGTGCTACTAATAAACTGGGATGTGAAAAGAAAATGTTGAGAAGAGTATCTCATAAAGTCTTCTCCATGCATGGCATCCTAGCATGGAAGAGGACAATGAAACTAGCCAAGTTGATGGGTTAAATATTTTTCCTAAGTCTAACTTAGAAAAAGTACATTAAATGTGTTATATTTTAATGTTTACTTAATGAGCACTTTTTTTTAAGTTGAAAGTGAAAACAATTTAAGTGATGGTTCTTTTAATCTTGGCCATCCATTTCATTAAGAGAGTGAGGATCGATCTCATCCCTTGATCTATTTGGAAATAGGGTTTTTTCTTGCTCATTGAGATAAAATAAATTGACTTAGTGGTTGGGCACATTATTTCACTTGAGAGAGGGTGAGTTTCAACAAGAGGAGGAGATTCACTTGAGGGTTTGTTGGAGAAGATTTGTAGATAATATGAAGGAGAGTTCTAGTAGTTGGATCGACTAGTTTTCTCAGCCATTTGCAGAGGTCGTAATATAGATCTGAGAGAGTTGTATTTGTGATGCAGAGACAACACATTTGGGTCGTACAATTTGCGCATAGGCTTGTTTGTTGGGCCAGATTTTGTGTTGTTGGGTTTGATTTGGTTTGGAAAGGGTCATACATGTGTTGGGTAGTATTTTCATTGGGGTTTCCTCAACCATTGTTGTAACTTGATCCTCTCTGTAATAGATCTCTATATTTTCTACTACAATAATAAAAGCCACAAACTGAAGAATGAGTTTTCCCATATTGGGTTTTTCCTGGGGTTATTTAACCCAAAAATATTGGTGTTCTCATGTGATGTGATTGTTGTTATATTATTCACTATAGATCATATTTATTTCTTCCTTGTTATTTATTTTTCTATGAAGAAAACCTAGCTAGAAGTGCAAAATAACAATTTCAGAAATTCAAATGTGCTGAATAAATTTCTTGGTAGTAAAGATTGTTGAATTTTTTAGTTCATCTTGCTGGCTTTTATTGGATTCACATGGTATCAAAGAAATATTGTTGGAGTAACAACATCAAAGCAGGACTATTGGAGTAACAACATTAGCACAAGACTATTGGAGTAACAAAATGTGAGTAGGATTGTTGGAGTAACAACATCGGTGTATTGTTGTTGGAGTAACAACATCAACATATTGGTCGATTTTATATCTGAGCATAGGATTGTTTGAGTAACAACATTAGCATTTTGATTACAGAAGATCATTTTCATATCTAAGCACATGATCAGTTTGTGAGACACCGTAGGGTTTGGACAAAGACACTTTCAAAATTTCCATGAATTTGAGAGTTGAGGATAGACTTCAAGGTGCTCAGAACTTCCCCACCTGGAAAGAGAGGGTTACCAGAATCTTGGATGTCAATGATTCCCTTGAGCATATTGTATATAAAAAAAAAACTCCTACAGATGCAACTTTATTGGGATCCAAGAAGAAGGGTGAAGTGAAGGGAATGAGAATAATCCCTGACGGGGTAAAGGATCACATAATCCCACACCTCTCAGGGAAAACATCTATTAAGGACACATGGGAGGCCTTGGGTATCCTATATCAAAGTAAAAATGAAAACAACATTATGGTGCTTCAGGAAAAGTTGTGAGGTACTAAGAAGGCTAAGGGAAAAAGTGTGATTCCTTAACTCACTCATATTACACATATCGAGGATGAGCTCAAAGTAGTTGTCTCAAAGATAGAGGATTTTGAGTTCATACATATATCCATAAATGAATTTTCAAAGTAACGAGACTCATTTGTGTGTGGGATTGTATCTCCCCAAATGACAACGCTTATGGGATGATTTTTGTGTAGGAGGAAATTCATCTTGGTCAGGTGAGTGGATTGTCTAAAATGTCTCAGGCTGTGGATGAGGAGGCTTTGGCTCTTTTTAGCAAAGGCAAGGGAAATCCTAAGAATAAAGGCTCTAGAAAGAATAAGAGCATTGACTTATCCAAAGTCAAGTGCTTTTAGTGTCACAAGTTTGGACATTTTTTCTCACAGTGTCCAGAAAAGAAAAAGAGTAATCCACATATGGCAGCGTCTATATTAGTAGAGGAGTTTGCAAAGATATTTGTTGGGTATTTCTTCCTTATTGCATGTATTTTGAGCTCAACTATCACAAATGTTTGGTATGTGGATAGTGGTGGCTCTTGTCATATGAATGGGTGCAAGGAGTTCTTCAGTAGCTTGCATGAGGGAGGTGTGAATCTTCATATTTAACTTAGAGATGATGTGTGCTATAAGGTGCAATGTAAAGGCACCATGTAATTTCAGACGGAGTAAGGTAAACCACTCCATTTTGCTGGCATTTTATATGTTCCTGGTCTTACCAAGAACCTTATATATGTTTCGAACCTGGAGGAAAAATGGTTTGAGGTTATCTTTCATGGAGGAAAGGTGTATATTATACCAAAGGGGTCTACAACTAATATGGACAAGGTGATTATGGTTCACAGTGAGAAAGTGTACATATTACATTTCAAGCCAGCGAAAGAATTGGTCAACAACAACACTAATTTGGGAGATTTGTGGCACAAAAAGATGGCACATTTTCACTTTGGTGCATTGGGTCATTTGAGACAAGCAGTTACAGGAATATCCCATGTTGCATAAGAGAAGCATGACCCTTGTAAGGGTTTTCCATTGGGAAAGTATACTTGAAAGGCATTTCCTTCAAGTGAGCATAGGTCCAAGGGGATCTTAGATCTAATCCATTCAAATGTTTGTGGTCCTATGAGTGTGTAGTCAGTTAGTGGCTTCAACTACTACATGATCTTTATTCATGACTACTAATAAATTTTCATTGTTGACATTGTGCCATATTGAAAGAAAAATCCTACCGCAAAGAGGTTAATTAGAGTGCACATTATCCCACCATCCTTTATCATAAAAAAGGAGGTATTGACCTCAAATACCAAATATATATGTGTGCACTAAAAAATTCATGTATTAATATCAGGGTAAATTAATAAGTAGATAAAAATAATAATTTTAGGGTGTAAATTGTGTTCCAAATTTAAATTTAATAGAGATTTTGTGTAAATTATGCTTGATAGGAATTTTGTTTTTAAGAGTTTTGGCTTATTTTAAAATGAATTAAATTATTGGAAATTCAAAAAATAAGTAAAGCAAGATTAATATTTTGCTCATTGATTTTTTTTTTAACTCTATCCTATTAATATACTAAAATTTAAAAACCTTTGGGGTTTGCACTCGATAACAAAAAATTTAACCAAAAATTCACCTATAGGGCTTGCATAGGGTAACAAAAACTTACTAGGAGACCACTTTTAGGGACTTAACCCCTCATGTAGGTAGAAAAATATATTCTGATTTAATAAATGTCAATATTAATAAGGCCTTGCAATAAGGTAGAATAAGTCGAATGTAAGAAGACCTAATAGAATATTTTGCTTCTAGAAGGATCTTCCTCTAGATGTTTCTCTTGATAGACATATTTAGTATAAATAGGAGTCAAGGGTATGATAACCCTAGCTTGGATATTATTGTAATAGATATCTGCTCGACTGGAGGTTTCCCCCTCGAAGAGGCAAGTGAACATTTCTCTCAGTAATCAAAATTCTATTTCTGGTGTTATTTGGGTTTCATATCAGTCTTATTGTGGTGTTGTTCTAGTTATAATGTTGTTCATCTTTCACTTCTATCATTTTATTTATCTTCTACATACTTTTTATATTTGGAATATTACAAGTGGTATCAGAGCACTTTCCTCGATAGAAAATTTAGGGTTAAATTGTTTTCATGGTAGAGACGTATTCCAGCATCTTTAAGCCACAAAGATCTATCATTACGCGCATAAAGCCACGGTTGAGGGATCCATACATGTAGGAAATACAAGTGGTACTTAAGAGCACATCTGTTGGCCACCCTTGCAATCCCTATTGGTACCCCTTCGAGTGGTAGTGCATCAGACAACACCTGTGTATGGATCGTCCTAGATTTCCTGAATCCCTCTTTAGATAAATCAATCAGCCACCTAACTGTTATAGTGCCACCGAGAACAACACTCTCAAAGATACTCTCTAGTACCTGGGTAGTTGGCTAGTACGACTAAGAGCACGATGTATCCTCCTTAGTTGGTGCCCTGAGATATTGGGTCGAGTACTATTGTTGGACCCCGCACATATATCAGAGAGCTATAGCACAGGGAAAAACCTTGTCTGTAGAACCCTTGAATACCTAACCCTTGGGGACAGAAACAAAAAAAAATAAAACAAACAAGATCTATTGTTGTGCAACTATGTTCGAGTTGCCAAATCACTACACATTTCTTCCTGGTTAAGCATTTGCGCATTTTATCACTACATTATTCTTTAGACTGGAGTATAACTCTGCAAGTGAAAAAAAACAAGTCTGGAAAAAATTTCACCATTATTTGAGACCTATTCCTTTGGATTTATCTCTTCGCCCTTATCACATTCATACCTATCATTTTTCAGCAATTTTTTTTACCCCACCCGCCCCTTTTTGGTTCCCTTGTTATCATTGCCCATACCCATAGCCAAGACTTGGAATCTCGCTCCAATACCTTTCAATCTAATTTCATAGAGACCCAACAAGAAGTGAGACAGCTCAGTGCCAATATTTCCACCATCAAACAAAACATGCATTCCTCCATCACCGCATCAATCGCCAAACTCAAAGAAGGCCTCAAACAAGACATGACCACCCATATTGAATCTATCATTTCGATGATCTGCATGAAGCTGCATATCCCTGCATATCCCCCTTTATCTGATCCACCTTTGCATACCGAAGTTGAAACATCCTCTTGTTCCCATAATTTTCAGCCCCATCACTTTCAGCGTGACCTACGCCTTTCGGGGGTGGATGAGACCAAATTTGATGGCTCAGATCCCACTGGTTGGGTCACTCAAATGGAACATTATTTATCTTTTTATGGAATTACAAATGACTTGGCAAAACTTTGGTATGGTGTTCTCCATCTAGATCAAGAATGTTGGAAATGGTGGCAATGGAGAAAAACTGCACGTCAAGGGTATATTGCTTGAAGACACTTTGTGGTAGAGCTTTATGAATTCTTTGACACTGGCACCAACCATTTAAGCCATTTGAAAAAGTTGAAACAACATAGCATAGTGGAAGACATTATAGCTGCTTTTGAGTGACTAGCTTTTCGTACAGAGGGCATGTCTGGTGTTTTTTTCTGAGAATGTTTTATTAGTGGCCTCAAGGATAAGATTCATGCCCATAACCTCATGGCTCGGTCTCAGAGTTGGGTGGAGGCTACTAAAAGAGATAAGGAAGCACAATAGGTTGTCTCTTCTCAAAACCGAAAACCCTCCTTTATTCCTCGCACTAAACCAGTAAATCCCACTCTTCCTTCTACTACACTAAAGATCTGAAAATTGGCTAGGGATGAAATGGTTGAACGCCAACTTAAAGGCCTTTGTTATAATTGTGATGAAAAATATTTTCTCGGCCACAAGTGTAAGGAAAAAAATATTTTTATGGCCATCTCGTAGGATGTTTTGGAAGAGGATGTTGAAACTCCCCTTGTGTCTGAGTTACCTGAACCCACTGACATAACCCCTCCCTCAGACCCTCTCGAAGTAGAACTGATCATTGCCCTAAATGCTCTCACTAGCTTCTCTTCTCTTCAACCCCTCAAGCTAATTTGTTACATCAAGCATAGGAAGGTCATCATTCTTGTTGATAGTGGAAGAACCCATAATTTTATTCATTGCCACATTTTCCAAGAAACTCATTGCTATATCCATGCAGTCAATAATTTCCAAATCATGATTTCCAATGGCGGCTCCATGAAATGTGGAGGACGTTATGAAAATGTGCGTCTCCAAATTGGTGACTACCACCTGAAATCTCATATGTTTTCTATCGACATGGGTGGTTGTGACATTGTGTTGGATCCAAGCTGGCTATGGAATTTGGGTCCCATTCTCATGGATTTTAAGGAATTAACCATGCAATTTGACTAGGAAGGCCAAAAATATAAGTTCCAAGGCATCATCGTCGATTCACCTGAGATCATTAGTTCCCATTGCATGGAAAATATGCTCAAAAAAGGTCATTCTGGTGTTACTGCCCAACTCCATACCATACAAGCAACTGAGACACCCTTTGTTCTACAAGACCTCCAATCCATCCTCTCTAAACACAAAGTGGTCTTTTCCACTCCCCGGGGACTCCCTCCTTCCCGCGGTGTTCATGATTATTCCATTCCCCTTGTACCAGGAATCCTTCCTCCCAATATTCCTCCCTATCATCACCCCTTTTCCAAAAAAAATGAAATTGAGAAAATGGTTCAAGAACTGCTTAACGTAGGCATTATCTGCCTTAGTACGAGCCCCTACTCTTCTCCTGTGGTCATGGTCCTAAATAAAGAAGGTCCTTGGTGCATGTTTCCTGACTTTCGCGCCCTCAACATACTCACCATTAAAGACAAATTTCCCATTCCTGTCATTTATGACCTCTTGGATGAATTGAGTGGCTCCCAGTTCTTTACTAAAATTGATCTTTGTTCTGGCTACCACTAGATCCATATGAAAGAGGAAGGCATTCCTAATACTTCCTTTAGAACTCATGAGGTCCACTATGAGTTTTTTGTCATGCCCTTTGTCTTATGTAATGCCACCTCCACCTTCCAAAGCCTCATGAATCATGTCTTTGGTCCTTTTCTCCATCATTTTGTCTAAGTTTTCTTTGATGATATCCTCATCTATAAAAAAACCTAGACAAGCCATCTTTCTCATGTGGACCGATTTCTCCATCTACTCTCTTAGTGCCAACTTTTCCTAAAAAAATCTAAATGTACTTTTGGCGCAAGTCCATGTGCACCAATCCAGTCCTGGCCCTCTGTGATTTCAGAAAGAACTTTGTCCTGGAATGTGATTCTTCAGGGAAACGTATTGGCGATGTACTTATGCAAGAGGTTCAGCCTTTGGCCTTCACCAACAAACAACTGTCTGAACGAAATTTGGGAAAATCAATCTATGAAAAGGAAATGTTGGCTATTTTGCATGTCGTTGATTTGTGGCTCCCTTATCTATTGGGGAAACGCTTCCAAATTAAGACAAATCATCAAAGCCTCAAGTATTTTCTGGAACAACGCATTTCCTCCCTCGATAAACAAAAATGGGTGACTAATCTCTTTGGATATGGTTATGAGATCATTTACAAGAATTGAAAAGACAATGTTGTTGCAGATGCACTTTCCTGAAAATATGAAGATGAAGGCTCCCTTTTTTCTCTCTCCTTCATTGTACCAGATTGGCTCCAAGTCATTCGCCAGAAATTGCTACATGATCCCAAAAGTTCACATATGATACAACAATTGCAGTCCAATTCTCCAGTTTCCACAGGGTACTCTTGGCTCCGTGATGAGATTCGATACAAAGGTCGTTTGTATTTAAGTAAACAATCAAAACTTAAATCCACGATACTTTCTAAGCTTCATGCTACACCCATAGCTGGGCACTCCAGGTTTACCAAAACCTATGACAGGGTCAAACGTTCTTTTTTCTGGGATGGTATGAAACAAGAAGTTCGTAATTTTTTGGCTGAATGTGATTTGTGTCAACACAACAAGGGAGAAACAGTCAAATCTCCTGGCACACTACAACCACTTCCGATTCCACCTGCTATTTGGAGGGATGTCTCTATGGATTTTATTACAGGCTTACCTAAATCAAGCAATAAATTAGTCTTCATGGTGGTAGTTGATATCCTTTCCAAGTATGCTAATTTATGTTCTCTCAACACCCATTTACATCATCTACTGTGGCTCAATGTTTCATGGATCAGGTCTTCAAGCTTCATGGCATGTCGCATTCTATTGTTTCCGATCACAACAGAACTTTTACCAACAATTTTTAACATGAACTGTTCAAGCTACAAGACACCCAATTGCATCTCAGCACAACTTATTATCCCCATACATATGGTCAAACAGAAGTTTTCAACAAGTGTTTGGAAACATATTTTAGGTGTTTTGCATCAGAAAAGAAAAATCAGTGGACTCAATGGTTACCCCTAGCTGAATGGTGGTACAACACTTCATACCATATAGCTACCCGCATGACTCCTTTTGAAGTGGTATATATACAAAATCCACCTTCAGTTCTCTCATATTTTCCAGGTGTCTCGAAGGTCCAGGAAGTTGACTAAACTCTTACAGTTCGAGAGGCTATTCTCCATACCCTCAAAGAGAATTTGGTCATGGACCAAAATCACATGAAGCAACAAGCAGATCAAGGTCACTCTGAATGTCAATTTGCAGAAGGGGATTAGGTGTTTCTTCAACTGCAACCTTACAAGAAAAATTCCCTCAAGGCCAACCATTCTCAGAAGTTGGCGCCCAAATTTTATGGTCCTTAGACTGTTCTCAAGCATGTGGGACAGGTGGCCTATTAGTTAGCTTTTCCCAGTCATTCTAAGCTACATCCTATTTTTCATGTTTCATGCTTAAAGAAGGTGATCGGAACTAAGTGTCAAGCTCAAACCAACCTTTCTGAGTTAGATGAACAAGGCTCCATTTGGCTATAACCACAAGCCTTTTTGGACCAACGTAAGCGTCACCTGCATCAACGAACCATCAAGGAAGTGTTAGTCCAATGGAAAGATACAACTGCAACAAATGCCACTTGGGAACCATCTACTATTCTACAATACTTTCCACATCTCAAGCCTTAAGGACAAGGATGTTTTTAAGGGCGAGTACATGTTAGGGACCTAACCCCTCACATAGGTAGAACAATATATTCCGATGCAATAAAGGTCAATATTAATAAGGCCTTATAATAAGGTAGAATAAGTTGAATGTAAGAAGACCTAATAGAAGATTTTGCTTCTAGAAGGATCTTCCTCTAGATGGTTCTCTTGATAGAAATATTTAGTATAAATAGGAGTCAAGGGTATGAGAACCCTAGATTGGATATTATTGTAATAGATATCTTCTCGACTGGAGGTTTCCCCCTCTAAGAGGCAGGTGAACATTTCTCTCAATAATCAAAGTGTTATTTCTAGTGTTATTCTGGTTTCATATTGGTCTTATTGTGGTGTTGTTCTGGTTATATTGTTGTTCATCTGCCATTTCTAGCATTTAATTTCTATTCTTCATACTTTTTATATATGGAATATTACAACCACCCATCGTAAGACTCATCTAGCTCAAGTGCACTTAATTGTGGATCTCTACCCACAATCAAGCTGATCCAGGTGGATATCGGTGGCCACCCACCTTTTTCGACTGGCTCAAAACATTTTTCTGGCAATTTTGGCAATTTACTATTTTTAGCAGGTTTTAACTTCTAGGGCCATTTTGAGGGCCTAAATGAAGGTTTTTTGAGATCTAGGTTCTCAATGATATTCGAAGGCATGATTGAGCCCCCAAAATGAATCTCCTCGACTATACCTTTCCAACGATCTATCACACACCTAAAACAGAGATCGTATGCAAAAGTTACGACCCCGGGAAGTTGATGTCCTAACTTACCCAAACAAGGACCACATGACTTTTGGCACTTCATCTCCTAGGGTTAGGTTTTTGGATGTCTATGACTTTTGGAATTCTCATCTATTGTAAAAAGGCCTCTAGAGCCTCATTGTAATCATCTTCTCACGAATGCGAGTAGCAGCCACATCTCTTCTCAGAGATAAGCTACCAGCGCCCTAACTAGTTTATTTCCATTCTGTCTGTAAGAATATTTCGATCATTTGTTATTAATGAAATGAAGTCTTATTTCCACTGCATCTCTGGGTTTATGTGTATTTCTGTATTTCATTGTGTTCCTACATAAATCCGGATCAGTGGTATCAGAGTGGTCTGCTCATTCTTGATCCTTCTTTGCATGTCCCCAACGAGATCGGGGTATAAGGAGTTGGGGCTCGATCTGGTTGAACCTTTGCAAGATCAGCCTTGCAAACCCTAACGACCACCCATGGGGGAAGAAAAAAAAGATGAGGGAGCAGGAGATCCTATCAAAATGTTGCTCGAGGAG
>JASDQU010311739.1:0-13575 GCA_032191745.1 Picea mariana | reverse complement strand
TAATACACATGAAAGGATGAAATACAAATCATGTGAAAGCTATTAAGCCGAATCAATCATGAAAAGACTTAGAAGAAGCAAAGACAGAAAGAAGTCAGCAACCGAGAGGAAATTGGAAAAAGACTTATGACGTTTTGTAGAAGATAACAAGACAGAAGCGTGGACTTTGTTAGACAAGAGAGCCAATTATATATTGCAGAAGACAATAAGGATGCAGATGGAAGTGTGGACTCTGTTAGATGGAGGGAGCCGATTATATGCACTCCTACATGAAGCAAGGGTTAGGAGGGAGATAATCCTATGATCCATTGAAGATGATGAAGTATATATATCCATGGTAGTAACCATGAAAAACAGTACTTGTTCAGTTCAAACGCAGAAGAAGACTTCTTCGAAGAGAAGCCTTAAAGTATTCCTGGTTGTCCATCCAGATCTGTGATCCTATGATGAAAGGAAGAAATGGAATCTCTAGGGCATGGAATCTATACGACCCAAGAACTAAAGAAACACATGAAGATTCCAAGAAAGAAAGAAAAGCCAGAACAACCAGTCATTGTATCAAGAATCATAAGACTGTCAGCTCGATATAAACTCAATAAAAGCAATCAAGCAGAGGAACTGAAAGTCATGATGAAGAACAGTGTATGGAAGACTTATGAATGATAGCATTGGGAAGATCTAGAACTAGAGGTTCTCCCAGATGGAGGGAGAATACTATGATGATTACTTGTTCCAATACACCAGACATATCACTACATGAGTCATTATATCATCTGCAACATCCATGAGTTGGAGTTCTACATCAGATGAATGCAAAGAATGTTTTCCAGAGAAATTGAATAAAGAGCGTATGAAGAGCAATCTCAAGACTTTGAGGCATACCAGAGAGAGACTCTTATATGCAGATAAAAGAAGATAAATTGGTGGAGAACCTCCAGTGCACAACAAAAACGTGGTGAAGATTTCCTATAACATCAAGATGACTACTCAGTAGATTAGATCTCATGATGACAGAAGAAGTGCCACATGGATATGTTCCAGTTTTCCAACTATGATATACTCTATTGTTCAGATCTACATGAAGCCTTCAAAGTGTTCCAGACTAAAGTACATTTGAAATCAAGCATTACATTATCCATGATGAAGTCCATAAAGGAGAAAATGATTACATGAGCAGGTAAGCAGACATTTTGGTAAAGCTTCTATCCAAGATGAAAGAGTTTGCGTACCCAAGCTGAAGCTCGTGGAAACAACTTCCTTCTTATTGAAAAAGGAAGAAATGACTCTCCAAGTTAGGAGGGAGCACTGAAAACATTATTGAAGACAATCATTTTCAAGATTGAAAAATAGTCCATCTTGGATAGATGCTTTCCTATTCGGAAAGTGGATTGAGATTTCTGACGGACAGTCACTTCCCATCGTGGTTAACATGGGAAGTAGTCTGATTGTTGATGTATCATAGACAACGACTTCCCATTGTGGTTAACATGGGGAGTGGTCTAGGGCAGTCTCTCTTCTTGAGGGTTACTCAAGAAGACTGGCCCGCCTCACCGAACAATGATTTCTCATTGTGGTTAACATGAGGAATGGTCTGTTTTGGAGGTTGATGCAGGATAGTCTTGTCCTCTTGTGGTTATCAGAGGAAATGGTCCGGACAATCATTCCTTGGGGTTTATACATTCTCTCCAGGGTGCACTTTGATTAGTGTAGGAGGAATGGCCCAGGGTGGGAAATGGTCCAAGATCAGCAATCAGGGACAGACATTCCTTAGGGTTTATACATTCTCTCCAAGGTGCACTTTGATTAGTGTAGGAGGAATGGCCCAGGGTGGGGAATGGTCTAGACTCAACATTCCTTAGGGTTATACATTCTCTCCAAGGTGCACTTTGATTAGTGTAGGAAGAATGGTCCAGGTTCAAAAGACAGGACAATTATTCTTCCTTGCTTGAAGAATAGTCCAGATATCTCATTATTCTACTCTGAGGCAGATATTCTTTCAGGGCTCACATCTTCACAGATGTGAGTGAAAGATTGGCCCAGATAATTCAATTTATATCATAACATTGTTTCTGTGCAGGTTGCTATCAGATGTTTGTTATGAAGACCGTAGATATAGACTACTGTGGTGGATATGTTCCACTATTCGTGAGGTAGATATTCTTTCAGAGCTCACAGATGTGAGTGAAAGATTGGCCCAAATAATTCAGTATATATCATAACATTATTTCTATGCAGGTTGCTATCAGATGTTTGTTATGAAGACTGTATGATAGTAGATGAAGACTATTGTGGTGGATATGTTCCATTGTTCGTGACTATACGTTGCTGATCAAGTACTTGTGTGTTACTTGGTGTGGTAGTGAACTGCTGGATTGTAGTTATGTACTACTATGGATAGACACAATTGTGTTCTATTTTTGTTCTAACTGCCTTGAAGACTATCAACAGTTTATTGGAAATAATCACCATCCAGACGAATGATGAACAGATTTTCCAGACGAAAATTGGTTCAGAGCATTTACTCCTCTAGATTATAAGAGTGGCTCTTGTATCACTCTATGGTGTGAGTGACTTATCCAGCATCATGCCTAATTAATTAGATGAAGTATGGTTTCGAGAGATGATGCAACTGATGGTGATGGTGATGCTCTTAATCTAGTCATGAAATAGTCTAGACGACTATATTGATGTTATTGGGTAAATGGTATGTTTTTGAGCTCAAGACCATTACCTATAATACCTCCCTAGCTAGGAGGGAGTGTTAATATTATGGTAGCTATGGGAGGTATTTACCTCCACGTGTGAACCTGACGAGAATAGAAGACTCCGTAAAGCAAGAGAAAACCCTAATGAGTTGGCTAATAACCCTAGAAGTCTTGTCGACTCAAGAAGATAATTTATATTAGGTTATTAGCCTCCAAGAGAAGAAGTCAGCCCCAACAAATATGACAGAACCAGTATAAATACAGGGCGCCAGTTCTCATTTTGACACATCTCAGAACTGCAGTTCCCAGTTTGGTGCGCACTACAGTTCCCAGTTTGGTGCGCACATGTGGAGGAGAGCTGCAGGTGTTGCTGTAGCAGCGGCTAGTTTTCATTATGAGCTTGGACTATCTCTTGGCTAGGGTTTGGACTATCTGATCAGCTATTGTTGGTGCTCTATCCTTGGAGGAAGATGCGCTACACCTTGTTTGGCTATCTAGCCTAGGGTTTGCTTCCAAAGTAATTCTCAGTCAAGGTTAAGGTGCTCGGAGGGTGGCTTCGGCCTATGGTTGGGTGACAAGGGTATCGTTAATTGTAAAATGAGCACACAATCTTCTATATTCTAACACTAGAGTAGGTCAAAGTTGAATTGACCATGGGGGTAGATCCAATGGTCACGAGTGGTCTTGAAGCTCCTCCAGATCGGCGATTCTCATTAATTTGTGACTCTGGCATTCGAGAGTTTTTGCATGTAGTTTCTAGCATCCTCCCGGAGTGTTAAATCCCCGGACTACAGGATCTAGCAACATGTGTCCTTAACGAGGGACCACTGAGATGGACTGTGGCCTTCGACGCTCTAGCAAAGTGCACATTCACCAACAGGTCAAAACCTCTCAGATATACTCGATCTGTGGACACGTGTCCTGGTTGATGGACGATTAAGAGGGGTTCTCAATGGAGTCCCCAGATCGACGGCTAAGAAGGATCCCGAAAGATCCAAGGATCGACGGTCCACATTACTTTGTAAATTCAACATTCGGGAGTTTTGGAGGTGCAACACCTTTGTTCTCCCGAAGCGATTAACATCGGACTGATCTCGGCGTAGATCTAACAGTCAGGGAAATTCCCGAGTGTCCTTAGATCTACGACCGACGTCACTTCGTGACCGGTAAGTGGATTGGGGTTTAACGTGGGGACGAGTCCCGTGGTAATGGGTAAATGACCGCCAGTTGTCGGTCCACCGTCAAACCACCGACTCGACAGGTTGTCTTTAGCACAATTTGGTCTTTGCATTACTTATTTCCCCGAGGTTCCAAACTCCTAGAGTTCCGAACACTTAGCTCCCTCCGAACTTAACCCGGGGTTCCTAGCCCTTGGTTATATGGAGCTTTGTCAAGCCCCAAAGGCTACAGTCATACCTCTTGGTCAAGATTTGGTTAAGGTCACAACACCCCTGAGCTTTGAACTCCCAAAGTTCTGAAGTCGGAAAGGCTTAGCTCCTTTCGACTAGCACATGGTTCCCAGACCTTGATCATATGGACCCTCTAATGAGTCTCGGGCTGTAAGCTCAACTCTTAGCCGAGATTTGGTTAAGGTCGTGGGAATGAGCCTGCGATCTCCCAGACAACTGGTTTGAAGGAAGCACCCTCCATTCACAGAACTTAGGTTCTAAAACAGGGAAAAGAACTTTCGAAGGATCAACATGACTGTAGCAGTCTCATAGAGTCTGCCCCGACTCTAAGACTGTGAAGTTGATCCCTGGGAAGAATACCTTGAGGATTTCCCAACCAGCCCATAGGCCACACTAGTCATCTTACAACCATTCGAAGGCAACAATTTATAGAAGAAAATTAAGCATTTTCTTTATGAATCAAACACTACAAATCTTAACCACAGACACAGACATTCGATCATGCATTTCAATTCAAGTGCACAGGGTAAACAAAATACTTATCTATTAAAAAATGTAGCCAACTAACTGATTATGGGTGTCCGCCTTTCCACCCAACCATAGGCTCAGAAGCATTCAATCTTAACTCTTTGGCCACCCCCGTGCCAAGCCATGATATCACCAGGGAAATTTCTTCCATTACTCAGAGATCCTTTCTCTGTCATGCCCTTGACAAGGTTTATCAGATGCTCCCTCAACATCAAGCTCGTGATCTTTCATTCAAGTCAAGTCTTATGCAAGTTCTCAGGGATCAATTTCCTTCATTTCTCTCGTAACCAAAACTAGTTTATCCTATAGTTCTTCCTTCGAGTTTGGAGAACTTCATGTGTTCCTCCTAGTATCGCATTCCCTGCCTAGTGCATCCCCTCTGTGCATGTGTTATTTTCTGGTGTCTCTCCTGCTCTCTACAAAGCCTCACGCACTCATTCTCTCCTATGTGTCTTCTCCTTGTCTCTATATTCTATATGTCTTTTCCCAGGATGGTTCTCGACCTATCATGTTCCTTCTGTCGGAAGGAAACTCAGGTCAGCCTAGTCTGCTAAACCCTGCGATACTTCGGGCTGACATTCTTCAGTCAAACCATGCTTCCATTCATGGGGGTGGTTGAGTATTCAACCACCAGTCCTTCCTTCATTAAATGATTCCTCTCCTTAGGATCCGGAGGGGGTTTATCATTCCCAACAAGGGGAAATTTGGGGTCATTTGACATAATGAACCCTCTCTTATAGTTTTCCCATTCTTTCCTTTAGTGATATCATGGCCAATACTTCAATACTTCACCCCCACAGTCAGTTATTGACAATTCAAACAATAATATATTTACATTGGTCCCTTGCCATAAAATGGTAATCATAATTAATGAGTAATTACAAGCTCGAGAAAACAGGGTGTTACAATCATATTTGTGAAATGGTTTTGGAGGAGGAATTAGGTTTGGAGCTTCATAAAAGAGGAAACTTTAATATTTTTATTATGCATTATGAGTTGAGGTATTGGCTTTATTATTCCCTTCTATAATGTGACTCACTATGTGATTTTACTTTGGGCATTTGCTTATTATTCATTATCATATATGTGAAAATGTGGTTGATATATATGTTGAAATGTGTTTGATAAAGATTTTTTAGAATAGAATTTGTGGAAAGTAGAGGGTTTGTTTTTTAACTAATCATAATTCAAAGGAGATATGGGTGTTGTTTGTAAATAGTTTTAAAATAGAAATTGTGGGAAGTAGGAGGGTTTATTTTCTAATTGATTTCAACTCAAAGGAGATATAGGTGTTGTTTGTTTGCATGGAATTGTGTAAAATAATTTCAACTACTTTATCTATTTGATTTTGTTGAAAAAGTTGTCTAAATATAATTTTGAATTTTTATCAAATTTTCGACAATTTGTGTTGATTTAGAATTGGGAAAATTTTCAGTGGGCATCTTTCCACAATACATAGAACTCAAATTATGGTGGAACTTTGATCATCCTTGAACATCAACCAAATTCTTATCGGATTTATGGTTGGAAAGAAGGTCCTTCTACTACAATATTAGTTTTACTCTATAACTATTTTGTGAGAAAACCCCATGTCATCCAAATGGGATGATCTAGGGGAAGGTGTGGACCTCACTGAATTTTGATGCTCATTTATGATAGATATCGAAGCTAAAGCAACATGTACCTTAATAATGACTTATTAGAGGACAACCATGATCCCCACTGCCTTGACATTTACAAAGAGGAGACACAAATGCATCTCGCACCCATCAATGACATGGTAGAAGAAGAGTTGGCATAGGAGAGCAAAGTGGTAGAGAAGGCCTTGAAAGCGAAAGCAATGCTAGTGTTTAATGAATTGTTGGGATGGGATGGATCCACAAATATTTTAATTATGACTAGGACCACCACAATTGGTCACAAAGATGGCAAGCATGATTGAATTACCAAGTGATAATTTAAAGGGGTAGATCCTTACAAGTTTTGTTTCTGGAAACTTCATTTTAGAGTAAGGTCTATAATGGTCAAACAATCTCATATGTATTACCCTATTTCTTCTTCCTCGACCTTCAATGGCTCAACTCACATATGTGTTTATCCAATAAGCTAGCAGATGGTTTACCTAGAGTTCAAGAGAATTACCACTTATGTAATATCAATGTAACCATCCCTAAACTTGGAAGAGCACGTCACTTAGATTTCAAGCCTCGATGGATACTTAGTGGGTTGTGAAGGAGGTGGTTGTGTATACATAATTAGGGATAATGATGAATGCTTGGAATAAACTGGAAAGAAAATATCCATCTCAATCCAAGCTCTCTAAGTCTAATAATAAGAAGATTACCTACAATGAAAATATTTATTAATTTAATAATCTAATTTTGATGTAAGCTAATATTGAAAATAATAGGTGAAAGCTCATAGGGACCAGAGGATATACTATCCTTATTGAGGTCAATTGAAAATATTTCAACCAAAACATAACTCATGTCAGAGTATATTATATGCCATCAACTAACTCGTGAGGGATGGGTGGAGAGGCTAACTTCAAGTAAGAGTAGTTAGATACTTAGTGGGTAGTGAGGGATGTGCTTGTAGACATAGTCAAGGGTAACAATGAACACTTGTAGACATAGTCAAAGGACACCAATGAATACTTGGTGCAAATTGGAAATTGGTCTCCATCCAGACCCATGTTCTTCAATTATAACAAGCAATGGAGTTAGTTATTCATTTAATAGTCAACATGAAACTAAAACTAAAGAGTTGTTGGGGTTCAAAATAAATTTATTTGAAAAATTATTTCAATTAAATCACAACTTAAGACAATAAGAGTTGGTTATTCATTTACTAGTCAACATAAAACTAAAGAGTTGTTGGGTTCAAAATAAATATATTTTTACTGAAATCCAACCAAAATTTTCAGGGTGCTGAATTCATTTATGCATTCAAAAATGCAATTTAAACAAGAAAATGGTGATTTCACCAAAATTTGTTTCCCCGAATTTCAATGAAAAAGTTCAAAAAATCAAATGTTTAGACAACACCTTTAAAAATTATTTCAATTAAATCACAACTTAAAAGACAATATATTTTATCTCATAGTGACATCAATTAACTCGTGAAGAACGAATAGTAACACTAACTTTAAGCAATGGAATCCACAAACCAAGAATGATAAGTAGTGAATCACTAAAGCTATCCATGAAGGAATGCACTAGATTACTTTTTTGCCCTTGTTTTCAATACCTAAATTAATTATGAGATAAATTTCAAACATTTAATTAATTATTTTAGGATGTTTCATATTAAAAGATAATATCATTGTATAAACATTATAATATTTTTATTAAGTTAATTTTAATAATTTCTTAAAATGCAAACCTATTTAAAACTACTTCACACAATTATTCATAAGATTGCCAAGGCATATGAAAAATTGAAATAGGGTGGTTTTGCATATTAAGTATAGTTATGTACACTTGCATTCGCTGGTCATTGAACTGCGGACAAGGATCTAACATGAAGGCAGAATTTTTGGGTGCGTGGGCATCTCTCATTCTGGCATGTCGCCACACCGATGAGCTGTTACTACTTGGAGATTCAAAAATTACTATCGATTCGCTGAATGGTCTAGCTGACTTCCAGGTGGCAGCCCTTGAGTGTTGGAAAGAGAGAACCAAAGATGCTACCCTGCTGTTTAGAAAGATCTCATTCACTCACATTTATCGAGATGAAAACAATGAGGCGGATACCCTTTCCAAAAGAGCATTGCATCTTCCATCGGGCCAAATCTGCTTTACAAAATGGGAGGATGGCAATGAAGGACCAACCATCAAGATTAAGCTTTGATTTGTCATCTTCAGTTTTATTCTGCAAATCCTTTGATCTGAAAGCTGATCATAGATGAGAAAAAGATTAGATAGACTTGACAGTCATGGATCGCTCCAAGCATTTAGCATTTCTTCCTTTGTAATCTGTCTTTCGAGAAGATGGTTTTTGTAAATTTTTATATCCTTATGAATATAAAGAGCATTTTTTCTCGTGGAAAAAAAAAGTATAGTTATGTATGTTGAGTTCAAACATATATCTCACCTCTAAATGTTATCATTTTTTTAATTTAATATAGACTTATTAAAAAAATTTGACTTTGCCTTGCATTATGTTTGTTATATTATATTTAAATAATAAAAATAATTTTTGGACATTATAGTAACAAATTTGTAAAAAAGTAAATGTGAATTTAAAGTGAGTAGTAAGTATTTAATATACATTAAGTAAGGTGTAAGATAAGGATGATTTAAAATGAATTGAAAGAGGTCAATTTAGTTAAAATCTAGCAATGGATTAGAAGAGGTTATTCTAATCGAAATTTGGCAAAACTAAATTTTAGAGATTTTATTCATTCAATGTGTTTTAGATTATTTTAAGGTTATAATTTATTTTAAAGAACCTCAAATCCCTTTGGATATGGTGGAACTATCACTAGAATTTTGATCAAAGTGGAACTATGATTAACACCATGGTTTCTATGAGAACTTTATCAAAATCAATCGCCGGAAATTGGTCCATTTGGGATAAGCTTTATCCTATATTCATTGAATAATAACCAACATATATTCATCTTAATCTGGAATCTATCAAGTATCGAGAGGAATTGAATCCCTCTTGGAGCAAATGTTTTTCATGGTAGGAAAACTTGAAAAAATGTTTGCAACTCTAGAGATTTGATCCCTCACCATGTCAATGGATGCATCACTTTTATTGCTATTTAAAAACAAAAAGAAATATTTGTGATTGATGCATTTACTCATGTGACACATCTACTCCACACTGACTTGTAGAATGCCCATTGGTGCAATCAAAATTTTTGCAAGTTCTCAATGTCTTTTTTCGAGTTGAAGTGAAAAAAGGGAAAGGATAAAGATCATTGAATTGCGTTCTCTCTTATTGTGTGTTATCCCACATTAGTTGTGAGGGTTAGCTTACAAGATCATATAAATCTCAACATACCATGATGATTTTGTCAGAGTATATTATATGCCATCAACTAACTAAGTTACTAACTAGTGAGGGATGGGTGGAGAGACTAACTTCATCTAACAATAATTAGATATTTAGTAGGTAGTGAGGGATGTGCTTGTAGACATGGTCAAGGGTAACAATGGACACTTATAGACATAGTCAAAGGACACCAATGAATACTTGGTGCAGAATGGAAACTAGTCTCCATCCAACCTCATGTTCTTCAATTATTAAAAGTAATAGAGTTAGTTTTTCATTTAGTAGTCAACATAAAACTAAAACTAAAGAGTTGTTGGGGTTGAAAATAAATTTATTTTAAAAATTATTTCAATTAAATCACAATTTAAGACAATATGAGTTAGTTATTCATTTACTAGTCAACATAAAACTAAAGAGTTGTTGAGTTCAAAATAAATATATTTTAAAAATGCCTAGTCTAAAGGTTTGATTTTTTGGAGTTTTTACGAACATATTTTTCAATCAATTTTTACAATCCGGCCAAAAATTGTTGGAACTTCATATTTGAGTGATTGAGTCTGTATAATTCAAGTGTCCCAAAGATTTTTGAGGATGTTGAATCCATTTATGCATTCAAAAATGCAATTTAAACAACAGAAAATGGTGATTTCACCAAAATCAGTTTTCCCGAATTCCATTGAAAAAGTTAAAAAAATCAAATGTTTAAACAACACTTTTTAAAAATCATTTCAATTAAATCAAAACCTAATAGACAATATATTTTATCACATACTAACATCAATTGACTCGTGAAAGAAGAATGGTGACACTAACTTTAAGCAATGGAATCCACAAACCAAGAATGATAAGTACTCAATCACTAAAGCTATCCATGAAGGAATGCACTAGATAACTTGTTTGCCCTTCTTTTCAATACCTAAATTAATTATGAGATAAATTTTAAATATTTAATTAATTGTTTTATGATATTCCATATTAAAAGATTAACATTATTATATAAACATTATAATATTTTTATTAAGTTAATTTTAATAATTTCTTAAAATGGCAAACCTATTTAAAAGTAGGTAACACAATTATTCATAAGATTGTCCATGCAGATGAAAAATTGAAATAGGGCGGTTTTGCATGTTAAGTATGATTATGTATGTTGAGTTCAAACATTTATCTCACTTTTAAATGTTATTAAAATTTTCAATTGGAAATTGAAATAGGGCGGTTTTGCATGTTAAGTATGGTTATGTATATTGAGTTCAAACATTTATCTCATCTCTAAATGTTATCAATTTTTTAAATTAATACAAAGTGATTAATAAAATTTGACTTTGCCTTTATATTATGGTTTGTTATATTATAGTTAAATAATAAAAATGAAATTTTGACATTATAGAAACAAATTTGTAAAAGGATAATGATTTGTTATATTATAGTTAACTATTAAAAATGAAATCTTGAAATTATAAAAACAAATTTGCAAAAGGATAAATGTGAATTTAAAGTGAGTAGTAAGTATTTAATAGACATTAAGTAAGGTGTAAGATAAGGATGATTTAAAATGAATTGAAAGAGGTCAATTTAGCTAAAATCTAGCAATGGATTAGAAGAGGTTATTCTAATTGGAATTTGGCAAAACTAAATTTTAGAGATTCTATTCATTCAATGTGTTTTAGATTATTTTAAGGTTATAAGTTGTTTTAAAGAACCTCAAATCCCTTTGGATATGGTGGAACTATCACTAGAATTTTGATCGAAGTGGAACTATGATTAACACCATGATTTCCGCGGGAACTTTATCAAAATTGATCACCAGAAATTGGTCCATTTTGGATAAGCTTTATCCTACATTCATTGAATAATAACCAACATATATTCATCTTCATATTGAATCTTTCGAGTATAGAGAGGAATTGAATCCCTCTTGGAGCAAATGTTTTTCACGGTAGAAAAACTTGAAAGAATGTTTGCAACTCTAGAGATTTGATCCCTCACCACGTCAATTGATGCATCACTTTTATTGTTATTTAAAAATAAATAAATATTTTTGGTTGATGTATTTACTCATGTGACACATCTACTCCACATTGAGTTGTAGAATGCCCCTTGGTGCAATGAAATTTTTTGCAAGTACTCAATGTCCCTTTTCGAGTTGAAGTGAGAAAAGGGAAATGATAAAAGATCATTCAATGTAGTTCTCTCTTAGTGTATATTGTCCCACATTAGTTTTGAGGGTTAGCTTACAAGATCATATAAATCCCAACATACCATGATCATTTTGTCAATAGAGACAATCACAAGAGAATAATATCTAGTATTAACACAAAAGTTGATTGATTGTGAGTGAATATTTTTACTTGTTTAGTTTTTCCCTTTTTATATGATACATTTGTATATGTGAAACAACAATCAAAATTATCTATCATTCATTATTGTATAAAACAATAACATAAAATAATTCACATAATCTATCATAATTATATCCTAAATAATTATAATGTTAAATAAAACTTAAAATTCCTTTTAAACCTTTACATGTATGAATTTGGATAAATTACACATTTGTACAAATGTTATGACATTTATGTCCATGCCAGCGATGCTTAACTAGTTACATATTGTTGTTCTCACCTAATTTTGAGAATATTGTGATTTTGTGTTAGTTGGGAAGCATGTTGTGATTTTTTAAAGGATGAGGTAGCTACCTTTAGAGTTGGATGAAAATTTTGGAATGATGAGCACAAGGAGTTGTTTTTGGCGCTTTAGAGGGAAAGAAACTTTAATATTGTTATTGTTCATGATGAGCTAAAAAATTGGGTTACCTTGCATGACAAGCTACATTCAAGAAAACAATTTTGGAATGGTAAGTAAAAGTTGCTTTTGGAAAGGGACTTTAATATTTACTACCATCGTTGAGGTTACATGGAGAGGAAAAGAAAATTAATATTTTTTAATTGTGCATATCAATTAAGATATTTGTGATGTCTAAGAATTTTGGTACCTTGCATGATAAGCAACGTTTTAAAAAGTGGTTTCGCCATGTGGACTTCCTTGGGGCTCAAACATATGAATTCAAGAATAGAATTTGTGCAAAGTAGGAAAGTGATAACAACTCAAAGAGGGTTTACATCCCAAGTGATAACAACTCAAAAGAAAAAATGGCTTGCGTTGTTTTTTTATTGTCGATAATCTTTTGCTCCCGATAACAACGCTTGACAATAGAAGGTTCAAAGGGGCATCATCCCCAACTTTTTATCGTTTCGTTTTTTTTTATTCTTAACGATGTAATAATTAATTAATGTTTTTTTTCAATGTTCCAAATGAGTAAGTAGAGTTGATTATGACTTAAGTTGTTAGATATTTTAATATTATTCATAAAAAAAAAATTAAGTTGTTAGATATTTTAATATTATTAATAAAAAAATTAAGTTGTTAGATATTTTAATATTATTAATAAAAAAATTAAAAATAGGAAAGGAAGATTTTTTTAAGAAGAAAAAAGTTTCCCCGGATGGGGTGACACGACAGGCAGCGTCATTGACACCTGGGCAATCACTTAATGTGGGCCTAAATGCGGATGGCAGCTTCTCACGCTCTAGTATTTACAGTGAGAGCAGGCCATCGCAGAGTCTTCTTGATGGTGAGGCTCCCTCGAGCGGTAATTCATTGCTCCGGCGAGTTCAATCCGATCACTTCAATGGGGGATCTGGAAGGACAGATTGCAATGAAGAACAGTTATGAGCCTCTTTCCGAGTTGGGCAGGGGAGATTTAACTATGTCATTTGTTTATCATTCCTTCACTCCTGCTATACGTTTCAGGGAGGGATCTTTGTTTGTTAGAATTACTTGCAGGAGCATAGCAGTTCGGGTTTCGCCCTTGCTGCTGTTTCGGTTCAGACTTGAGCAGTGTTGCTCTGGTCCGGACTATTCAGTCT
>JASDQU010311738.1:2038-12570 GCA_032191745.1 Picea mariana | reverse complement strand
GGGGGCCCGCTTGCCCCCAGACCCCCCAGCCGGGGGGATGGACCCCTGGACCCCGTAGAGGGGGTACCCCCTCTGCACTCCCCCGCGTGGAAGAGTGTACATACTTCTGGGGTGTAAATACTTGATGGGGTATAGACACGGATGAAAGCAAAGGACCTCTACATCAGGAAGATAATCAGGCTCCACAACCAACATTCTGATCATAATCTGCCAGTACTAAAATTGGATGTTAAGTTTGAATTTTCGACCTATCATGGAGAATTGAATATCGATAAATTGGACAATTTGATCAAGAAGATAGGGGTGCAAAGGATCATCAAAGAGGCTGCAAAGATACGATTAGTCTCCCTTCAACTCAGTGGCACTGCTTAAGATGGTGGGAGAGTCAGATGCATGTTCATCTTGCTCAAAAGGGTAAAGTAATAACTTCTTGGGATAAGTTTACTAAGGCGATAAGAAAACAATTATACTCACTGGCACATTGTTATAGAAATATTTTCCTCACCCTATTTAATCTTTCACAGAAGGCATTTTTCCATTTCCCTATGTAGACTTGTCATCCCTTTTTGCAAATTCCAAAGCTAAAAATAAATTTTTTCCACATATACGCACCTTGCCTACTACATCATGTGTATACGTAGGTTGCACCACTATAGCCTCTATATATCAGGAAATGTGCCCAAAAATGAAAAATGGTGTCGGGTTTCCATGTCACGACATGAGATCAATGATCCTTGGCCTTCCAAATACTAGAAATGTTATGACTCAGCCATTCAGTTACATTTGAAGGATATAAATGGGCCAATTCCGATCTATGGAAAAGGGGAGAAAGAATTCAACCTTGAGAGAAAATTTACTCTGGAGGAATTATTCACTTAACATTGAGTCCACATCCCTTTGTCCTTTAAGTCTAAACGCAGTGTTCAACCCCCAAGCTCTTCCCTTATTGAGTGAAAACTTCATTGTCTCTCGTACATGAGCTTGCCTTTGATGGAGGATTGAAGTGGCGGAGGCCCTGCTGGAAGGAACTTAGTTTCTTGGTTCTGAACCGTGGCGACACGAAAGTCTGTAACTTTTTCACTTTTGTTGATCATATCTTAATAGAAATACTCTTTTCTCATCCAATTGATATCTTGCAAATATTTGAATTATTATTCCATGGGTGTATTTGTTATGAATGTTAATGGATTATTCTATTGAATGTGATAACATCATATATTATCACCATACGCTTTCTTTGCTTGGTTGTTGAGGACTAGTTGTACGTATATTGCTTCGGGTAAAGTTCTCAATGGTGGACTTCATCGAATTTCTAGACAAGATAGGCCTTTTATCTTGTCTTGTTAGTATATTTGTTTATATAGCATACTTGAGAATAGAGTTGATTTTTGCAGTTATTTCAACCTATTGTGGTTTGCCCCTATCCATAGAGAGATTTTCCTTGTAACAGAATTAGTGACCATACTAGGGATTGAATCTTCTTTTCTCAGGGTTTGGAGTGTTTTTCTCCTTAGATTTATCTCATTGATATTGTGTTTCTTATCGTGTCATTGATTGACAACCTCTGTTCACTCTGGGTCTAAGTCTTTCAGCCTTTTCCTTAGCCTAGCTTTCTTTTTGACACATATACGTGGGTTTTTTCTTGAAATTCACATATACAAGTGTGTTGTCCTTCTGCAAGTTACGTACATACGTGATTTTCCCTTGAACAATCACGTACATCAACCTATTTTTCTTGTTTGTTGGGTTTGGTGGTTGTTGGGTAGGTTTTGATGATTTTTTAGTCTTCTTAGGTCTCTGTAGTGACTATTAAGTGTCTATGGGATGGCAGGAAACCTGTCTTTCATTGAATTTTTGGATGGTGGATTTCTCATCATTTTTTCATTTTGATTTTCCTTGTGCATTGCATTGGTTGATTTTTTCCTTAGTATCCTACTTGAGTTGCCTCTTTATGCACACAGTAGAGTCTTTATATGTCATGTTGTTGTTCGATCCATGCATTTTCATTTTTCTTATATTGAAAATAAAAAAATATTAGGCATTTTTCATTCATTGGCATTTTGATATTATGAGTCTTTGTCATTTATCTTAGTGCATGTAAAGAAAGATTGCAATTTTATTTAGAATTGCATAATTGAATTGAAAATTTCATTTTTAAGAAGCACATCATTCATTGAAAATTGAAGTTAGGACTTTACATTCTATTCATATTTACTTTTCCTACTTAGTCATAACATCACCAGTTTCATGACCGCACCTTTGAGTAAGCACAGCCATTAAAGTTAACACAATAATTTAAAATTGATTAGTAACGATTTCATTTTCTAGGGTGCACAAACTAGCTTAGGATTTAGTGCCTTGGAGTAGGATTTTGTGATTAAAATTCTCCAAGGCTATTAAATTAACATATGTGTCTGACTAAGGGAGTGGAGAAATCCATTGTATAATCGGTAAGATCAGGAGGCTCCACTTACACTAGAGTTAATCATGAGGTCATGCAAGGTCGGTTGAAGTGATATCCCCTGGATACCTTCTTAGCATTAGAGATATTTTTGGGGATCTTTCTAGTGCCCTTATCTCCTTGAGAGGAGGTGCTTTCAAGGTTTTGGGATTTGCTACCCTTCCAATATGGTGGACCTGACTTACAACTGCTCACTTATGCATCGATTATAGTGTGGTTGCTTAATTTCTTTACTTAGGTGACACATAGGTTACTTGAAGGGGTTATTCTACAGGCACCCTGGGTCAGATAAGGGTTGAAAAACACATAACCTTTATGGAGGATTACCTCTCTAGGGGCATCTCATTGACTGGTTGTTAATCCCACAAGGGCCCTTATAACTGATTATATTTCCTTTTATCTTTAGCAGGGAGTATCAAGACCCTTTTGGGTGAGACATATCTACTTTAGGGAGGGAAGCTCCTTTTAACCACTTTATCCTTTTTGTGTGCATATTGGCCATTTGATTACTTTTTGTGTGCTCTTTCATTACTAGTTCACCTTAGGATTTGTTTTTATATCTTGATTATTAATTCATCATGGAGTCGGACCGACTTCCCGGTCGGTCTCGCCACTTGTTACGTTTACCACTAGATTTCGAGTCTTTGCCTTCTAAAAGGTGTAGAGTTATTAGACGTGGTACACACAACTCCACTTTTCAAACTTGTGATTATACAAGGATGAGTACTGAACTGAGACATCAAAATACTCAGATCCCTTTAACTCCCACACCTACTATAGTTAATGGCACCCCTTTGACTCCTGCAACCACAATGGTTGTAGTGTCGGAGGCACCTATCATCATTGTTTCCTATCCTATAGTGAATGCTCAACCTATTTCCACGAACCCATTCAGGTCTCTTGGTCACTCACTATGCTATAATTCTCAGTCCATCCCTATGGCCTCCAATCCTTTTTCCTATGGTATGCCAAATTTCACTTCACAGTTTTCAAACTCCATTCTAGTTGTTGGCCCTAATGCTAGCATTGGACTTGGGGGAATAGCTCCTCCTTATACTCCATTCTCTTTTGGTGGCTCTTAGATCCCTCAAATGACTCCTGCTATTGGAGGCATTCTTTCTTTTAACCTCGGGTATAATCATGTTGCTTCTGGGTAGAGAAACCAACCTGGCAGACAAGCTTCTACTCAAGTTATGTTCTATACCCTCACCTCCTTAGTGTCTATTATGACCAACATGTTTGGCATGATGAATCCACCTTTATCCTCAGGATTCACACCTGGAGGAGGTCAGTTTCACGCCTTGGGAAACCCCCAACCCAGAGCCACTTCGGCTGGGGGAAATTTTTATAATCCCCATCAGAACATTCCTACTGGAATGATGCCCAACCAACCTATTATGAATCAACGTAGAGGAGGGTCTTACAACCCCGGAAAGGGACATGGTGCTTACTAGATCTCTATATGGGCTATAGTTCCCCAAGCAAAATATTTCTAAGGAGATTGGGGCCAGATGCCACAACCCCATCTCCCTTTTTTGGCCACACTTAATCTGCCAGACTTGTCTAAGTTGATGAAATACCATGTGTTTCATGATCCTACATGGCCTCGCGTCCCCACAAAAATTCCTTCAGACATTCCAAAATTTGAAGGTAAGAATGGCAAGGATCCTGGCGATCACATCACCACCTTTCACCTATGGTCCTCTTCGAATTCCCGTAATGATGATTCCATTCATTTAAGATTATTTCAATGAACCCTTATTGGGGTTTCTGAAAAATGGTATATTGAGCTACCTATAGGGGCATATGGGACCTTTAGTCAGATGGTGCTAGTCTTCCTTAACCACTTCCAATTCTCGGTTCGTTATGATGATGGCCTAGAACTTTTATCGACCTTATTCCATGACACTGCCACTCATATCTCATAATACATCTAGGAGTGGTGTAGACAAAAGAGGTTGATCAAAACCTGCATTCTCTCAAATTTCCTATTAGAATGGTTCCTTCAGTCTTTGTAGCCTCCTATGTCGAAGGATGTTGCTACATCCAGGGTTACATATGAGGAAGAATAAATCTTCAAATCCCAATAGTTAGATCTTATATAAACTCAGTCTAGGATGTTATACCAGATTCTTTTGGATGCAGCGAGGTCAAACTATGACCCTAGACAAAATCCAAGACCTGATGTTGATGGCATTGTAGGCTCTACCAATGTGAAATATGCAGATTCAATGACAAGCCATTTGAAAGAGTTGTCTCTAAATCAGTCTGCAGAAGGGCCAACTTTGTCTGTGTCTTCCAATCCCACTCAGTCGATGGACATACATTCCGTGCAATCGTCAATCGACCCAAATGGTAACAAACAACCATGCGAGAATAAGAAGAAAGGATGTAATAATAATAGTAGGGGTGGGAAGAATAATAATAAACCCAAGGACAATGGTAATAATGAGAAGACAAATAATAATGTTGGTGAGGGTAAGAAAGAAATTCTTAAGGTGAAATTTCCTTGTAAGCTTTGTACATACGATCATATTACTCATTTATGCCCCAAACTTGTAGAAGCTACAAGGCTCTTATCTCTACCACCCATCATGCTGACGAATCCATTCCCACATAACCAACACATGGCCTCGAGCTCCTCAAATTATGTAAAAGTGGTCAGTGGAAGTCAAAACCCACCGACACAAGACGGTGAATGTTTTTGCATCAATATGGTAAATTCTCAGGTTAATGTAGTCACCCGGTCTCTTGATTACAGTTCTTCACAAACTGTACTTGGTCTAGAATCTCCTCCTCCTCTGGATATGCCTTTGTATATCAAAAAACTGAAGCCACTACCTCATATTCTGAAATAATTACTCAATCTCTCTACCAACAATGCAAATTCCTGAGCCACCCATAATTACTCTATTATTGAGGACCTGGGTCAAACCCCTTCTGCTATGTCGGCCCTGGAGGTACTCCAGACGTATCCTTCACAAAGGAATGCCTTGCTATCTATGTTAGGATCTCTAGACCTCATTGGATAAAAATTTATCATGTTTGACATCACAAATGTAAAGCCTCACTTTCCTTACCATCTGACATTCCAAATCCATGTGGATTACTTGAAGTATACCATCAAACACGCGGTTCTTGATGAAGGAACTGCTACGTGTGTGATGTCCCTAATCTGTTGGAAAGCTCTTGTATATTTAACCCTCTCTCAATATTTGACCATTTTGAGTGCTTTCGACGGTCGTTCCTTCTGCCCTCACGATATTCTGCCTGTCTTTCTGGTCCAGTTAGGTGGGAAGATGCTAGAGGTGGATGTCGAGATGGTTGATGCACCCTTGATTATATATTGTTACTAGGATGAAATTCGAATTATTCTATGTCTATCGTCATATTGTTGTCTTTAACACTCTTTGTTTTCCTCATGATGGGAAGATCATGACGATCGACCAATTATCCTTTGTGTATGCTAGCCCTAATGCATTTGTTGGACCGTCGATCCCTGTGGTCAACAATTCTTAGCTGAAAATTGAGAATATTGATGTCCGAATGTATTAATCCCTTATGGGTACCTTTGAATTCATGGCACCATTTCACCATGTTTATGCCATGTCCAGTAGTCTTGTTTCCTCAGAGAGGTATGTTCCTTTCCACACTTCCTATTTTAACAATCCTTGGACCCTACCTTCCTCAACTTTGTCTTGTGAAGTTTAGTTGCATGCTGGAATGGCCATGCCACTGTCAACAGTAGATATTGTGTATAAAGTTGTTCTTGACTCTTCCACCGATCCCGATAATATTACCTTGCTGACGGATGAGGAGGATCCTGTTCTTAAGCCCGTGTGGGCCCCTTCGTTGTCTTACTCACATGTGTAACACCCTGTTTCCCTCAGCTTGTAAATATAATTGGACTGGCCAAGAACTATGGTAAACTCACAAATATGAATACGTGATGTAAATGGACCTTGAGGAAAAGGTCAGTGAATGTGAATGACATTTTGAATTATTGCAAGACTGTTGAGAGGGGATGTGCAGAAAAGAGACCATGATGGTGGTGGAAGGCACCTAGAAAGGTGGCGTTAACGTCCACCAAGAATTAACACCGTATTTGGAATCCACTGGCTCGGAGAACCAAAAGTGGCTCGCTAACCCCAAATTTAATGCCTTGCAGGCTGGTGGATGGATGGCTTAGTGATGGATGGGATGGTGAACCGCCCATCCATAGATTCGTCAGGCCTGATCAAACTCGAGGGGAATCGTGCCACACACAACCTCGCTAGAGGATAAGGCATGAGGTAGAAGTGATTGGAAGAGAGCAGACGTGAGGGGAACTCTGGAATTACACAGAGTGAGTGATAGCAGAGAGGGAGGATTGAAACCTTCACTCCTGGTCACTGGCAGACCGAGAGATGCAGTCTCAGAGCACCGTGGTCTCAGCTCAAGGGTGGCTAGTGGTAAATCCATTGGGAGTCACTGAGCCTACGGTTGGGTGGAAACGATCACCCCTCTCAGCATTTGTACCCACTTCTGGTGTATTTCTAATAAGTGTTTTACATATTGTGTCTTCAAAATTCATATACTGATATATATTCTCATAGAATTGCGAAATTGTGAATGATTTCAATGTAAGAATGTATGTGCAATGTTTTGATAAGAATTAATAGATATATGCTTAGAACAAAGGAAACCATGCACGACTTACGTTGATAAATGAATCTACTTATGTCTAGGTTGAACTAAGTTAGGCTTCCATCCCATTCTCGGGAAGCTGTTTACCCTTACCTGTCTCTGGGAATGCCCCAGTATAGATCTCCTCATAGAGATTCCCTCCTTAGAGAGTTTTTCCAAGAACTTGGAAAAAGGACTTGAATGGGCAAGTCTTAATAACCCTGTACGAGGAGGAACGACCCTCTTAAGGTTCTGAGGTAGTAGCGTAGGGATAAGTAATAAATCGACGAATGAGATCTCATCGAATGAACCATAGCCATTCATGACCATTAGACTGACGAAAGTAACAAGGGTGTTACATACCTTGCCCCTTTTTTTGCCTCTATCTTCGTGAACAGAGAGGAAATTGGGATCGTAGATCCCAAGGCCCAGGAGAACATTTGGACCATTGATCTTTTCGCATCCACGAAGTAGTGGAAGAATGTACAAGGTGGGACAATCTGAGCCATTGGATCTCATCCAAAAGATCCCATCAACCATTGAATCGGGTTAAGATGTTCGGAGTTTAGTCTCTGGGGTGTGCGCAGGAAGAATGGATCTAGACCATTAGATCTTGGTCCATTTACCCGTCATCCATCAGATCGGATAGGAGGTGCACACGGTTTAATCCTTCTCACACCAGGCATACTTCCCGACCTTCATTGGGATATCGGCATTCAAGAAATCAGAGTTCCTGAGGTCGAAGGAATCGGGACATCACAAGTCTCGAAATCCCAGAGAGATCAGAACCATCCACTTTGAGGAGGACGCGTGGCAGTAATCGGTGCCATTGGGGAAAGGCCCAATAGGAAGTTGATGATTGGTGTTTGGGTAATCAGGATATCGGAGATCCTGGTGACAAAGTGTTTATGCATTTTGGAATCGTGAACCATGAAACTCCGATAAGTGGGAGCCAGTTGTCGCCAGTCGGGATCCGGAGAATCGGGAATCACGGGGATGAGAAGTCCATACATTGTGAAACTCCAAAGTCCAAAACCCCAACGAGAGGTAAGGTTGTGGGCATGGGGACATTGGTAACATGGACTAAATACTTAGCCCGGGAGGCTAAGGCAGTAGAGGAGCGTGTCGGGAATCGGGGATCGGTGAACCAAGTTGTTGGGACATCATGAGTTTCAAAACCCCAATAGAAGGAATCCCGACAGAGGTATATGGCTGCAGTCATATAGAGGAAGTTCGTATGGACCCAAAAGGTTTGGCCCAGGGGACTAGTGGAAACTAATGTCCTATCAGGATATCGGGGATTCCGAGGACCAAATGTTTATGATTTTCGATATTGCGATTTTCGAAACCCCGATGGGAGTAAAGGACCGGTGTCAGACGACTCCACTAAGAAGGAAGCTGGTGATTCAGAAGGCTCTTCCAGCAACAAGACCAGTTCCTATTCTCGTAGAAAACGGAAGAAGAAAAATACTTCCAAGAGTCATAAATTTGCAGAATTCTGGAAGGCCAAACCTCCCTCCTTTGACGGTGAGATAAAGAAGGGAGAGGAAGTTGAGGCCTGGCTACTTGGACTAAAGAAATATTTTAGATTCCATGACTTTTCAGAGAACTTGAAGGCTCGAGTGGCCACTTTCAATTTGAATGGAAAGGCTTCCATATGGTGGGAAGACCTTAAGAATATGAAAGGGGTCCGCGAGGAGGACCTGTCTTGGAAGCGGTTTGAGAAGTACTTCTGGAAGAAGTATTTGTCGGAAAGGTATTTCGACGAGAAGGCTAAAGAATTTTATGAACTCAAACTAGGACAACTTACTATGGAGGAGTATGTCAACAAATTCCTCGACTTACTGAGATATGTACCCTACATCAAAGCAGAGAAGGCAAAGGCACAATGCTTCATCAGTGGGTTACCCAAGGAGTATCGGAAACGAATTGAATTTGACGAACCAAAGACCTTAGAAGACACTATACGAAAGGCAACATATTTTCATGAACAATATGGACATCAGGCAGAGTCTCATGGAGACTGGAACCATAAGAATGGTTCCAAAATTCAGAAAAAGGGGAGGAAATCCTCAGGATTTAAAAACTACAAAGAGAACCCCAAAATGAACTTCCCAACCTAGAGTGTACTCTAGCATAACTTTCCCTTGGCGGACGGAAATAAAACTTCTGGACCTATACCAGTAAAGACTAACAAGCCAAAGAAAGAAAATCTGAAATGTTGGGATTGTGGAGGAGAGCATCTCTGGAGAGACTGTCCACACCAACAATAGAACAGTCGAAAAATTTATAACACGTAGGAAGCTACCATAGTCAATGATGTGGCAAGGAGTGTGTCGCATATTTATGCAGCCTTGGATAATAACCAAGCTGACCACCAAGCTTCAGTGGTGGAAATAGAAGGTATGATTTTCAACCATCTGGTGTCTATTTTGATTGAACCTGGTTCAAATTTGAGTTATATATCCCCTAGAGCTGTTGATAAGTGTAAACTATAGCCACAGAAGCAAACTAAACCATGGTTGGTACAGTTAGCCACTAGCACCAAAAGAAAGGTAGTAGAGGTCATACCAGCTTGTCAATTTATGATGGGTGAATTCCCCACCCAAGAAACTCTTAATGTATTACCCCTGGGATCATATGATATTTTGATTGGTATGGAATGGTTGGCTACCCATACAACCAAATTGGACTATTACCATAAAACCTTAGAATGTGTGATCAAAGAAGGACAAAGGATAACCCTCCAAGGGATCTGAAAACCGGTCTCGGTGAGACAAATATCAGCCCTGCAAATGAGAAAGTATTGACAAAAGGGATGTCCCCTATATGCAATACAGGTACTAAAAACAATCGAAGGCACTAAACCAAGCCCTGACAATCACCCTGTCCTAAGAGAATATAGAGATGTGTTACTGGAAGAGGTACCGGGTCTACATCTGAGAAGAGACATTGACTTCTCGATAGAGCTCGCACCAGGAGCGGTGCCGGTGTCTAGGACATCCTACCAGATGAGCACACCTGAGTTAGTTGAACTCAAATTGCAATTGAAAGAAATGATGGATAAGGGTTATATTCAACCCAGCGTGTCCCCGTGGGGAGATCCAGTCCTGTTTGTGAAAAAGAAGGATGGCACCCTTAGACTGTGTATCGATTATAGACAACTCAATAAAGTAACCATCAAGAACAAGTACCCCTTGCCCAGGATCGATGATCTATTCGATCAGTTAGGAGGAGCGACTATATTCTCAAATATTGACTTGAGGTCAGGATACCATCAAGTCCGAATCAAGGGTGAATACATCCATAAGACCGCTTTCCGGACATGGTATGGTCACTATGAGTTTGTGGTAGTGCCATTTGGATTAACCAATGCCCCTGCCACTTTCATGTGCTTAATGAACAA